>CM064516.1:2563021-2635575 GCA_032716605.1 Paralithodes platypus
AGGTCTCCTGCAACATCACATGAATGGTGTGCGGGGGGCGCTTACCCCTACACATGGCGCCAACATTGCAACAACCGGTTCCCTCAAGCCCAGCTACTAGTAGGCCACCAACACCAGGGAACTTCCTATAAACAAGGTTGAACACCAAAGTCAACACCCCCAGGCCTGGGGATGACGAAAATGTGTGAAACCTTTGTGTATAATAATAAAGTCATAAACCCCCCAGTGATGGGAATGACGAATATATGTAATACTATGTCTACACATAAAATTAATATCTCTTATTATTTCTATACTTTCTGGTATATATTTACATACTATATTACTTTCGGCTATATATTAACATGCTATATATCTATGTTTCTGAAGAAAATAAACTATGTGCCTCCAGCTGTTGTTTTGGATCCAAAATATATTATTATAGTTTATCTGTTAACATTTTCAACAAAGGTTCCTTTTATAAACATGGAAATGACTTGTCAACAGAGAAAAAAATATAAGTTAATATGAATTCAAGTTGTGTTATGATTAATATTGATATTAACATCAATAATGAAGAGAGAACAAATACCATATAATATGAATGAAATAGGTTTCTGGAATAATATTGTTATTAATATAAATATTTATGTGGAATATATGCAAAGGATATATGATGACAAATAATAATATACAGATTTATATCCAACATGAAATATAAATAAATAAAAGATATAAATTAAATATACTATATTAAACATTATGAAACGACATAGGAAAAGGTGAACACCATAATATATGAGACTTTATAAAAATCGAATAACAAATAGAGAATATATAATAATGAGGTTGAATTGATTTAAAACATGATTAACAACAGAATATAAATATCTAAACTACAAAAATATTAATGAAAGCAATGGCAACATATGGATACGATCACCTTTATATCAGGTCGTTCTGCCAGGGGACACTGCCCCTGGGTGATGAGCAGTAGTCGGTGAGGTGCTGGGGTAGCCTCTTGGCCTGGGCTGTCACGACATTCCCGGATAGTCTCTGGAGGGGATTCAGCCTGTCCCGCTCCTCCCTCCAACGCCCAGGGATGATAGCATGCTTCCTCAGGGTCCTCCTCGTCCGCTAGGTGGCGTGGTGATTAGGGTACCTCATTCAGCATAAGGTTATGCATGCAGCAGCACGCCATCACCACAGACTCAACACGGGACGGGTGGAGGGCAATGCTGTGGAGGAGGCACCTGAACCTGAATTAGGGAGAGAAAGAGCATGTATATTTAAACACTGAATAGTATAATTCATATTAAATAGGGAAATAATGGTTAGGATCATGTATAGTTAAAACTCGACTTGCAGACGTGGACGACTCACACCCTGTGGATGTGGGGGAGATGTATTAATCCATATTAATTATAGGGAGAATGGTTACGAGCATGTATAGTTAATACCTGACTAGTATACTTCACATTAGTAGGGTGCCATCACCGATACCTGTATTTATGGTCAAACATGTCACCTAATCATAACACATACCTGGATGCCATGATGCCAAAGGCGTTCTCAACAACTCTGCGAGCCCGGGACAGTCTGTAGTTGAAGATTCGTTCAGGTACAGTCAGTCGCCGGGTAGAGTGTGGCTTCATCAACCACCTTCGCATGGGGAAGGCGTCATCAACCACCAGGAAGTAGGGAACAGGTGTGTCGTCGTTGGGCAGGGGTTCGGCAGCAGGGAGTCCCAGGGTGCACCCATCCAATGCTGCTCTGATATTGTTTCTTATAAAGACCCCACCATCTGAGCAGCTACCGTGATGACCCACGTCACAGTAGAGGAACTTGTAGTCGGCGTCTACAATAGCCATGAGCACGATGGAGTGGAAGCCTTTGTAGTTGTAGAATTCTGTACCGGCATTTGGAGGGCATTTGATGGCGCAGTGCTTTCCATCGATGGCACCAACGGTATGTGGGAAATCCCAGCGCTTGGCAAACTCACTGGCAACATCCTTCCACTCCGCCGGTGTCCTGGGGCAACGTATAACCTCCTCCTGGTATTCTGCAATGATGGCTTCGCATGTTGCAGGCACAGTGAGGGAGATGGTGTTCCGGGCCACACGGAACGCATACTGTAGGCTAGGATATGAGTCACCAGTGGCCAGGTAGCGGAGTGTGATTGCAATCCTTAGCCCAGGTGACAAAGCCTCCCTCCAGAAGGTGTCCTGCTTCTGTACCCTAGGCCCGACACGTGCCACCAACTCCCTAAACATGTGGACGTCCACACCTAGGAAGTTCCGGAATCCTTTGGGGTCCTCTCTCTCAAGCTCCTCCATAAGTTGTTCGTACACACCGAACTGTGGCCGTCTCAGTAGCCAGCTCCAAGCCCAAACTCTCCTTCGTGGCCTTTCCCCTTGACGTCTATCTTCAGCCTCCTTCTCCTCCAGCTCCTCTAGGTCTAGGAGATGCATCTGCATCTGCAGTATGAGCACAGCTGCCGCTCTCCGCCTCCTGATGGACATGGTGTGTGGGTGGGTGGGTGGGTGGGTTGGGCTGTATCCTGCAGAGTAACGTCTGTCCGTGGTGGTGTTGCGTGGTGTGAAAAATGGTGCCAGTGGGGGCCTCTTTATATACGTATCCTGACACTCGCCAACACTCGCACACACTCATGTTAGACTCCCATTCACTCTTGTTAACTTCCTGTAGACTCGCGTTCATCTCGTGTAAACTCATGTAAACTCGTGTAAACTCCTGTGACACTCGTGTAGACTCCTGTAGACTCGCACTATTCGTACCCTGGAATTTGACCGTTATTTTTCAAATTTTGGCGGTGCGTGTTGGGGTCGTGTTACACTCGCCGACACTCGCGTAAACTCCTGTGAACTCGTGTAAACTCATGTAAACTCGTGTAAACTCGTGTTATATTCGTGTTATATGCGTGTTTACTCGCATCAGCTGCTACTCGCGCTGGGTTCGGGCTCCATCAACGGCGATATGCAGCGAGTGTGACTCGCGTTAGCCTCGCGCTCCGACTCGCCTATGTGTGAACCTACCTTTAGACGATGTCGATCAACTGCAGACATTCTTTGTCTTCTTACGCATCAAATCAACCAAGCTACAGACCAACATGGTGAAACACATACAATAGCACTGGATATATCAAAGGCATTTGATAGAGTCTGGCATCAATCCTTATTGTCGAAGATGTCACACTACGGCCTTGCATCATTAGTTCCACTAATTTCTTCTTATCTTCATAACAGAAAAATATGTGTAATGGTAGATGGCCTTTATTCTCAATTTCACTCAATAAATGCTGGTGTTCCCCAGGGATCAGTTTTGGCCCCAATTCTGTTCCTCATTCATATCAATGATCTCATATCTACCACTCATAATCCAATACATTCCTACGCAGATGACTCAACACTCCACAGTTCCTTCACATTTACCAATTCTTTCACCCAACCCGATCTTATAAATTCAAAAATAAACACTGCAATTTCTCTGAACCAGGACCTTTCTAGAATTAATGGATGAGGACAAAATAATCTAGTTTCCTTTAATGCACAGAAAACCAAGTACATTCAATTTTCTAACCGACAGAATCTCACTGACTCCCATATATTTTTTAATGATGTAAATATTCCCACTTCCCCTAGTATTGACTTTCTCGGTGTAACATTAACTACTAACTTGAGCTGGACACATTGTTAGAAACATTGCTAAGAATGCCTCTAAAAAACTGGGACTCCTGTACAGAGTTCGAGAATTATTCACTGACGAGCAGTTGGCCGTAATATATAATAGTCATGTGCGTTCTCAGATGGATCACTGTTCACCTCTGTGGGGTGGAAGTGGAGTGGTTGCATTGAGGCAGTTGGACAAAATTCAAAATAAAGCTATTAGATTAATCAATAACCCTGCAATCACACAGGACCTTCCTACATTATCCATACGAAGAAACGTTGCATCCCTTGCATTATTCTACAGATATTTTCACAGCAATTGTTCCGAGGAACTTGCTTCAATTGTGCCGCCTCTCCACATCTTTCCCCGTAGAACTAGGGCAGCTGAGAACGCCCATGAATTTACACTTTCTCCTCCACAATGCAGAACTTTTGCTTATCAGAATTCATTTATCCCCAGAGCTACTACTCTTTGGAATTCACTTCCCTCGAATTGCTTTCCACAAACTTACAATCTACAAATGTTTAAATCCAGTTGTTACAAACATTTTATGAATGGAGGATGCCTGTAGGCACATGGACCTTTTTGTTTTATCTGTGTTTTTCCTTCCTCCGTTCATTGTCTCTTTAAAAAAAAACACACAAAACAAAAAAACAGCTTTCCCAGATACATTACCTCGCACCACTTACACCCACTTGCACGAGTGGCCTAAACAGAGGGCAGTATATACGAATCATAATATGTAGAATGAAGACTATGCAGACAATATTTACACATACAGCAATAAAGCACACACATATTGGTAGGCTATTTATATAAAACGCATAGACCTACAAAAACATATTTGCACATATCACAATAATGCTAAATACGCATTAAATAAATACTGTTGCTCAAACTAAATATCTCAAATATTGTATCAATCTATCTATTTATCGATCTATCTATCTACAGTATCTCTTACCGATATCCCTACTTCCCCACTCCCTCTCACTAATTTCAAAACTATATAACAGTACCCCAGCACAATATTCCCAGGCCAACAATATATCAGTTCACACACTATTTTTTTTCTCCAGTATAATGCACCCCCTCCCCCTCCCCCCACCATGAACATCAACTGTGAGCACCAGGCCAGGACAGCGAGAGTGCCACTGGATATATAACAGGAACAGGACAAAACAACGAACAAATAAATCGAAGGCTGCATAAAAATAATAAAAAAAAAATTAAACAAGAAACCCGACGATAAATAGTATAAAATGTAACAAAGCCTAACAAAACATAAGTCACCAATAATAGTAGGATCTAACGAGGTCACCTCTTCAGCTGTGTGACGAGGAAAGAGGAAAGAGGGGCAATAGAGATACCAAAAGTAATAATAATAATAGTGACAGACTAAGGAAATAGAGCTAAATATAGGTAAGATAAAATTGAAGAATGGGCTTTAACCCTTAACTAGCGGCGCGCAACATAAGTCGAGTATAATAAATTTTGGACTATCTGGCGGCGCGCGACATAGGTCGTGTGGCAATTTCAGCACGTAATGTTGCTGAGAGAGAGAGACAAGTGGTGGCAGGAGAGTAGCGAGCGTATGACTGCTCCAGACCACCGCGGCGAACCTACTGACACGAATCCCACCTCCTCCCTCCCTCTCTCACTCGCTACATACTGAATTGTATGGGGAAAGTACCGAATTACATGCTTTTTGCACTCGTGTTGCGCGGTTGTTGCAAGAAAACTAGCAGCATAAAAGGATCGTTGTGGTGTCATTGGAAAGCTCTGTTTATGCCCTTTCAGGGATAGATACTTGTTTTACGCTCTGGGTCTTATTTAGGCATGAAAATGATCACGTAAACAGCCCTATTTTGGCTAAAATACCCCGCTGGGCGGTACATATAAATAGACCGCCTAGCCCACTAATAAGGTGTTAAAAATAACAAAAGCAGACATTGTAACAAACTTGGCTTAGAAAAGGCAAAAATAGGAAAACTGAAAAAGTAGTACAGTAGCAATCACTCTTTTACTTTGATCATAATTATTGATTGTGAAAATCGTCATAAAATGAGTTACTAAAGATGAAATTCTCACATTCCCAATTCAATTTGTCTGCAATATGAATTACCAGACAAGCCGTGATAAAACTTCCTGAAGACCGTAATCTCCAAAATATCATTGTTTGTACCTTTTTACTAAGTACCGCCAAGGGATCCAGATGGCGTTAGGTGTATGGTAATTGTAATATGGCTAACTGAAGGTATAATACACTATAACTAGTTGACAGAATAACAAGCAGCCTAATATACCAGCGAATTGGATAGTAAATATATTGACGTATCGTAGTATCAGCCAGTGTTGTCTTTATGCCATCCCCAAGTGTTCATTTTTGTTTCTACGTGAGTGAGGGAGGCAAAAGGCAGAACTGCCTGTAGCGAGTGCCTCCCCCAGAGTTGAAAGAGTGACAGGGCCAAAATCAAGGGACGTTCGAGTCAAAATGCCTGGACACACAGAGTTTGAAGCAATGTAAGTCATAGGAAGAGGGAAATACTGATTCTGGGAGAGAGTTCCAGAGCTCAGCTGTTGAATAGAAGAAAGTCTGAGAGTAACGTTTCACTCTTTGGTTGGAGAGTTGCACAGAGTAGGGGTGGAATTGTGTTGCAAGACGGGTACCACGTGCCCTACGTAGAGGTGGTATACACTGGGAGAGCTCTGAGGAACACTGATTATGATACGAGCAATAGAATAGCGAGAGAGATGCAACATTGCGGTGAAGAGAGAGAGATTGCAGAGAGTTGGTGAGTGGATGGGAGTTAATGATTCGAAAGGCCTTCCTTTCAACTTTGTCTAGGAGTGCGGTGTGAGAGGATCCTCCCCCACACATGTGAACAATATTCAATACAAGGACGCACCGTGCCCCTGTACAGAGCAAGAAGCTGTGCAGGGGTAAAGAACCCCTTAAGGCGGTTGAGCATAACCAGCTTCTGGGAGGCTGCCTTAGCAAGACTGGTAATATGGTCCTTCCAAGTGAGAGCAAAAGAAAAAGAGACACCCAGAATATTGAGAGAAGATGAAGGATTGATATTTGTATTGTTGAAGTATGAGGAAAAGTTCTCTGAGAGTTCCGCTTGTAAATGTATCCAGACAGTTCGTGTATTCGCCATTCAGTCAATTTCCAACCGAACGTGCGGTCTTACCTCCTTTTAAGCTAGTCCCCCTCAACACATACACACACACACACACACACACACCTCAAGTGTAAATAAAACGTGTACAGAACAAAGGGGACGTCTCCTTTTACCAACACGGGGACACCAGGCATTCTAAAAACTGTGTGTGTGAGAGAGAGAGAAAGAGAGAGAGAGAGAAGGAGGTACAAGGAATAGCCAACTTTCTATCCTCTTTGTGACCTCTGTATTGATAGCTAGTGTACTCACTTTTGACATTAGACTGCAAGAGTAATTTTGTCAAATGCTTATTGAAAATATATGTAAAGGATGTCTATGAAGAGAGAGAGTACAAAGGGTACAAAGGAGTACAAAGGAAAACAAGCAACAGCAAGTCATGCGACCCCTCAAGGTTACTTGCCCTCCAAAACACTGCTGTTCCAAGTGTTGCAACAGTATTTCGGAGAGAATGTGGGAAAGATGTGAGAAGGAAGTTCTGCCCTGGGGCTTAGTTCATGGCAGGGGAAACTATATTAAGATCTATTATGTTATTGAACAAATACTACTAAAGAAAATATGTATTAAATTACAAATGATGTCAACCTTTGGGTTCAGGGCAAGGTACTTGTAGTCTATGACATCTCGGGGAAGCCCATTCCACAAGTTGACGACTCGATTGAAGAAGAAATTCTTGGATTCGTTAGAGTTAAATGATTTAACAACGATTTTGCAGCCATTTCCCCGCGTGTAGTTTGATCGGTCAATCGTAAAATATTTATTAGAGTTCATGTTGTCGATGCCTTTAATGATCTTGAAAACTTGAATAAGGTCACCTCTCAATCTGCGTTTGATTAATAAATATAAATTTAGTTCTTTAACCCGCTGAGCCCCAGCTAGTTATTAATAAATGTACCACCAGGGCCCAGCTGGTTTTTATTTATTTTTTTATTCCAGAAACAATAGCTAATGGGTTAGGAATGAACGGAAAAAAATAAAAATTGTCATAAAGTGCAAAAATTGGTCCTACAGAGCCCCCGAAAACGGATTTTACAAGAGTAAAAAATTGAAGGCAATTTCCCAAAAAAAACATGTTTTTGCGCGCTCACGTGCACGCGGTTGGACTTTGAGAGTTTTCAACCATCGGCATGGGTGCATGGGATACTTACACAGTTCCCATACAAATCTGAGCCCTCGGGGTGCCATAGGACCGGAGTAATTAGGACCGGACCGGCCAGGACACAAACGTTGCGTCGCTGGGTTCCGGTGGTCGAACATTGCCGACGCAACACGTGCGACGCTGGGTCTCAGCGGGTTAACCCTCCCAGCTCCGGCAACTTAATTATATAACTTATGGTCAGACATTCTCTAATTTGCCATGAAATACCAGGCTGGGCGAGTTTTCGAAGCCTTGTGTTTTTCTGTATTTCATCCACCAGAATGCTGTTTATTGTGATGTATCATATGTCAATGGAAAGAGGAATATTTATAGTACATGATAAAACAAAACAAAATTTAAATAAATCGAAATATGAAAGTGTAAATGAGTCCGGAATACAATTATTTCCCATGCAATTGTCTTCACACCGTCTTATCTCTAAATTGTGAGTGATGAACATATATTTGTTTTGCTCAAATAATAGTATTTTTTCTCCTCTTTCCAAATCTGAAACAGAAATTGTTTATCTTCAATAGTTCTCAAGCAGTGACCGAAAAAACAAAAAATAATTATTTTGATTGATATGGTTTATAACATTTTCGATTTTATTTCATTGTTACAAAGTGTATGGTCTTACATTTAGGCTGTATGAATACGGCAAATAATGCTGATGAGTATAAAAAAAACTAGAAGTTCTACGACTAATACTTTTTGCGCTATGAATATTTGAAATGAAGAGCTAAAATGCGAATATTTACGCTTCACCCGTCTCTGTTCCGCCGACGCTAGCCGGATTCCGAGCTGTTCCCCACCTCGTCGTTGCGTTATTTGCTTGGATACGTATATAACTGTATATATCACCGGAATTGGAAAATTGTGCTCTTTCTAATGGTGAAAACCAAAATAATATAGCGTAATTGGTTCGCGAGCTATGCGCAATTGTTTCCATGCATTGTTATTGTTATGTAAATACATGAGAATGTTTATACTGTTGTATATCTTTGCCACAATGTACAACACTTTTATATAATTGTCCTTGCCAATAATTGTATAATGTTCATAGAACACATGTCAGTCATGAAGGTTGTCAATTTTACTTACCTGATAGGGCCACAACCCTTTCCAACGAGAAGGGAAATGGCTCCTGGGTTGACAGTGAAAAAACAAAACAAGAAAGCCAGGTTATCTTCAAGTAATAAATTCAGAAATAATTCTATTGTACACACAAATAAAGTAATGTATAAATATATAAATATATATATATATATATATATATATATATTATCTTTGTTCGAATCCCGGTGGATCATATATACTTTAATTAATTTCATTGGGGGTGTGGTGGTGAGATTAATAAAAATAATATTAAACAGACGAGGTTAAAGGAAACAGCGGTTTCAGCATTCAGTATTTTATTGTTACAGCTTTCAATATTTCTAACAATTTTCCTCTGGGGTTCAGAGATGAGGTACAACAGGTTAGCAAAATTCATGGTGGATCCAACGTTTCACAAGTAAACATCTTGCATCTTCAGGGAATGGGCAGGTAATGATTAGAATAAGGACAAAGCAACATATTTATACAAAATTCGAGGATCAAGAATAGGTAGGGGGGCGGAGCTACTGGGTGTGGGGTGGCTGTTCATTGATGAAAGGCAGTCTATTCGCGAGACGGGCACTAAATCTTATCGGTGGTTGGTTGTTAGCTGTGATTGGTTGGTGTTGTCAGTAGTGTGCTGATCGCGGAAAGGTACGGGAGGGGGGCACAGGGCGAGAGGAACGAGGGCAGTATGCCTGTAGCGCTTGCCTGAAGGAAGAATTTGAAGGTCTTGTGTTTGGTTGTTGATGCTGGGGTTGAGCGTTTGGATATATAGAGCTTCTAAAATAGCTAGTCTTCTGGGGTCTGATTCTTTGTCGAGTATGGTAGTTTGTTTGTCTAGGTCGGCGCGAGTTAGGGCAAGATGGTGGGGGGCTTGATAGTGATCTTTTATAGCGCCAGATTGAAGGTGGAGGGTTAGTCGACGGGAAAGGCGAGTCTGTGTCATTCCAACATAGGATAGGGGTCCACAGTCCCCAGAGGTGCAAATATGCTGGTATATCACATGATCGTCTTTCGGTGGGTGGACATGGGGCGGTTACGGAGGACAAGGTTGGAGGTCTTAGGAGATTTGTAGTAAATAATGAGTTTTATTTTATTGTCAGGGTTGGTGGGGAGGACGTTTTTGTGAATTATTTCTTTCATAATGGATTCGTCCTGTTGTGTGGTCGGAAGATATGTAGTTTCTGTAGAAACATGTAATGTCATTGGCCGGGTTGGTGCTAGGGGCGTCCTGTTTGTACCATTTTTCTAGGTGGTGGTTGATGGCATTGGTGACGTCAGTGTTGGAATACCCATTGTTGACTAGGACCTGGGTGAGCCTTTCCAATTCATTGTGTGTGTCATTCCAGGTGGTGCAATGGGTGAGGGCTCTCCTGACATAGGCGGCGATGGTGGACTGATGGTATCGTTTAGGGCATTCACTTTCCCCATTAAGACATTGGCCATTGTTAGTAGGTTTGGTGTACACTGTAGTTTTGAAGCCGTGGTCGTGGAGGGAGACAAGGAGGTCGAGGTAGGGTAGATGACCATCGGTGGTTTCTTCGTATGTGAAGTTGAGTCCGGAGGCGGCCATGAAGCGCTGCTGGAGGTCCCTGAGTTCGTCCAGGTCCTTCACCCGCACGAAAATATCATCGATGTACCTGCAGTAGACAGTGGGCCGGTGGGCAGCCAGGAGTTCCTCTTCGATAGTTCCCATGAAGAAATTGGCGAACAGGACCCCCAGGGGGCTTCCCATCGCTACACCGTCGATTTGCTGGTACATATTCCCGCGGGGGCAGAGGAAAGGGGACTCCTTGGTACATAGTTCCAAGAGCGTCTTCAGGGCCTTCTCCGGGATGTCCAGGGGAGGCGTATTAGGGCAGTGGTAAACTCGACGTAGGATAAAATCTATTGTCTTGTCAACGGGCACGTTGGTAAACAAACTCTCTACGTCGAGGGAGGCGATGATGTGGTCGTTAGCTGGGGGGGCATCTCGTAGAATTTCTAGGAAGTCATAAGCAGGTCTGAGGTTGTATTGCCGAGGAACAAAAGGGGTGAGGAGTTTGTTCAGGGCCTTGGCGGTCTGGTAGGTAGCAGTAGGGATCTGTGATATGATGGGGCGGAGGGGGTTCCCGGGTTTGTGGGTTTTTATAGTACCGTAAGCATAACCTGGGGTGAATTCGCCGATGAGTTTCTTCAGGTGTACGCCATCGGCTTTGGCGTTGATAGCAGTGATAGTGGTGTTGGCTTTCCTTTTTATTTCGTCAGTAGGATTGCGAGTGATCCTTTTGAATTTGTTTTTATCACTAAGAATGTCGTCCATTTTCCGTAGGTATTCTTTTTTTCCGTGTATCACAAGGCAGGAGGCCTTATCAGCTCGTCGGATGATGATGTTGGGGTTCTCTTTAAGTTGTTTAGCGGCTTTGAAGTGGTGTTTGTTGAGGAGCTTGCTTTGGTGGGATCCCCTGGTTTTGGCGGCTTCTGCTAGTAGGGTGGGTTGTAGGGCTGGGGTGGTGGTGATCTTGCTGTCTTTCTGGGATCGTAGGATGTCATCCAGTAGGACTTCAATTTCAAGGCGTTTTCGGTGGGGTCCCGGCTTGGAAATGTAGTGGCAATTTAAGCCTTTGTTCAGTAGGTCTTCTTGGTCCGGCGTTATGGTGGTGTTGGTGAGGTTAATATATCACTTTGTTGGCTTGGGAAGTTTTATGTTTCCACCATATAGACGGGAGAGTTTTTGGATGGTAGTGTTCTCTGTTTGTCGTCTGTGTTGTTCGTTGAGTTGTTGGAGTTTTTGGTTGATTTCTGTTTTGATGTGGTTAGGGGTGGTTTCTTCTTCATCCCATTTCTGTAGCAGGGCGTCACGTTCATATCGGAGATTGGTGGTGGTCTCTCGTTTCTCAGCTAATTCTTCTCGTATCAGTTCTTCACGAAACTGGCGGGTGCTAGTACGATCTCTGGCATTCTCGTTGTGGAGTTTTATGTTAGTATAGCCAGGTAATAGATTCTCTTTTAAACAGACGAGGTTAAAGGCAACAGCGGTTTCAGCATTCAGTATTTTATTGTTACAGCTTTCAATATTTCTAACAATTTTCCTCTGGGGTTCAGAGATGAGGTACAACAGGTTAGCAAAATTCATGGTGGATCCAACGTTTCACAAGTAAACATCTTGCATCTTCAGGGAATGGGCAGGTAATGATTAGAATAAGGACAAAGCAACATATTTATACAAAATTCGAGGATCAAGAATAGGTAGGGGGGCGGAGCTACTGGGTGTGGGGTGGCTGTTCATTGGTGGAAGGCAGTCTATTCGCGAGACGGGCACTAAATCTTATCGGTGGTTGGTTGTTGGCTGTGGGTGGCTGTGATTGGTTGGTGTTGTCAGTAGTGTGCTGATCGCGGAAAGGTACGGGAGGGGGGCACAGGGCGAGAGGAACGAGGGCAGTATGCCTGTAGCGCTTGCCTGAAGGAAGAATTTGAAGGTCTTGTGTTTGGTTGTTGATGCTGGGGTTGAGCGTTTGGATATATAGAGCTTCTAAAATAGCTAGTCTTCTGGGGTCTGATTCTTTGTCTAGTATGGTAGTTTGTTTGTCTAGGTCGGCGCGAGTTAGGGCAAGATGGTGGGGGGCTTGATAGTGATCTTTTATAGCGCCAGATTGAAGGTGGAGGGTTAGTCGACGGGAAAGGCGAGTCTGTGTCATTCCAACATAGGATAGGGGTCCACAGTCCCCAGAGGTGCAAATATGCTGGTATATCACATGATCGTCTTTCGGTTGGTTGGTGGAAATGGGGCGGTTACGGAGGACAAGGTTGGAGGTCTTAGGAGATTTGTAGTAAATAATGAGTTTTATTTTATTGTCAGGGTTGGTGGGGAGGACGTTTTTGTGAATTATTTCTTTCATAATGGATTCGTCTGTTGTGTGGTCGGAAGATATGTAGTTTCTGTAGAAAAATGTAATGTCATTGGCCGGGTTGGTGCTAGGGGGGTCCTGTTTGTACCATTTTTCTAGGTGGTGGTTGATGGCATTGGTGACGTCAGTGTTGGAATACCCATTGTTGACTAGGACCTGGGTGAGCCTTTCCAATTCATTGTGTGTGTCATTCCAGGTGGTGCAATGGGTGAGGGCTCTCCTGACATAGGCGGCGATGGTGGACTGATGGTATCGTTTAGGGCATTCACTTTCCCCATTAAGACATTGGCCATTGTTAGTAGGTTTGGTGTACACTGTAGTTTTGAAGCCGTGGTCGTGGAGGGAGACAAGGAGGTCGAGGAAGGGTAGATGACCATCGGTGGTTTCTTCGTATGTGAAGTTGAGTCCGGAGGCGGCCATGAAGCGCTGCTGGAGGTATATATATATATATATATATATATATATATATATATATATATATATATATACAAGGTGTCAAACAAAATATAATGAATGGTAACAAAAATGTGTGTATGTGTGTGTGGGTATATATATATATATATATATATATATATATATATATATAATAAATATATATAAATAAATATATATACTGTACATACAAGGTGTCATAAATATATATATATATTTATGCGGTATATATATATATAAAATAAATAAAATAAAAATATAAACAAAATGAAATAAATAAAATGAAATAAATAAAAACAGTAATAAATAAAATAAATAAATATATAAATAAAATAAAAAATATAATAATAATATAAATACTCGATTATGGGCCTTGGGCTTGCTCGGGACCTTGGGGCTGATCCGCTAGATACCCTGGGCAACAAGAATAAAAAAAGAAAAAAAAAAAAAAAAAAATATATATATATATATATATATATATATATATATATATATATATATATATATATATATATATATAAATATATGGTATATATATATATATATAAAATAAATGAAATAAAAATATAAATAAAATGAAATAAATAAAATAAAATAAATAAAAATATTAATAAAATAAAAATGTAATAATAATATAAATACTCGATTATGGGCCTTGGGCTTGCTCGGGACCTTGGGGCTGATCCGCTAGACACCCTGGAGAACAGGAATATTTTTTTTTTGTTTTTATATATATACCAGTATATACTGTATATATACTGTATATATATAAATGAAATAAATAAAATACAAAATATAATAATAATATAAATACTCGATTATGGGCCTTGGGCTTGCTCGGGACCTTGGGGCTGATCTGCTAGACACCCTGGGGAACAGGAATATATATATATATATATATATATATATATATATATATATATTGAGAATATATCACAAATACACGTGAGCCACTAAATGTTTCTAGTCTCTCAGTGGGGATCGAACCATCGACCATCAGAACGATAGCCGACGCTTTAATCAATTACACCACGGCAGTCTAAAAGACACTCAGCCTTCTATCCTATTTATGTTAGGGAGAAGGGAAACCCACTAGGCGAATATATTTCAATTCAAACCTAGTTGTATATATATATTGTATATATATATTGTAAATATATATATATATATATATATATATATATATATATATATATATATATATATATATATATATATATATATATATATATATATATATATATTAGTAGGGCAATGAGAATAAATACGTTGTGGAACATCATGATTTATTCTAATTTTCGGCGACGTCACGCAGCCATCCTCAGGAAAGGGTTACCAACAGATCCTAAACATTGAGTATAATCTGTATATATTGCTAAAACAGGATCACTAAAATGTAATGCATTGTTAAACACGTGGCAATTTGCTTATCTAAAAAACAATTAAAAAACATAATTTTGGCCAACTAGGCAAGGTTTGAATATAAAATAAATCTACGGCTAGACATCATCTAATTCAAAATTGCTAAATCTCAGTTAAACAAAAGAAATCAAAACGCATAAGATATCAAATTTATGTTTTAATTTCTTTTTCAATTCAAATATTATTCTGAACTGTAAAGGCTAAAATCTATTAAACAAAATTTAACCTACCGCTAAACAGCGTCCAAAGTATTACGCTAATATCCAACCATGTGAGGACAAGACTTAGCAAAAGCAATCATAATAGACGAGAATATTAAAATGAGGGACTCTACAAAACATTTCAAATTATCTAGTAAAATTAGAAGCAAATCATAGTAATCCTAATCACATCGAACCGCAACATAAAGCAAAAAAGTACATTTGAATTACTTGACTCTAAGAAACAAAAGATAAGTGTTGAAAATTCACATAAAGGAAAATTGTCACAAACAAATCGGAACTCACCATGATACCACCAGTCTCCAATGAAAGACGATGAGGGACTGATTAACTGAAATATTTGAACTCTATAATTATGTAAACTCAATATATGGTGAAAATTAAACGAAATAAAGTGAAAATCCAAACTACATGAACACCCAAAAAGCAACCAATTGTACCTAATAATGAACCTTCAACTATTATTGACAAGATTTATTTCTGGTTTGTGCTTATTTATCAATTTTGTTTCGCCTATTAAAGCCTCATACGTGCTTCTAAACCTGCCGATGATTTCAAAATCCCTCTCCGAAAAAGGATGATCTTCATTACGGGAGTGTTCCCTTACTGCAGAAAATGACATACTCCTCAAAAATATTCCAGACCTGAAGCTTTTCCCCAATGCTCATATATTCTCATTTTGAATGATCTACTCGAACATCCAATGTACCCAGCCTGACAACTGGGACAAGTGAATTTATACACGATATTTGAGCATAAAGAGTCCGGCACCCGATCTTTGAAGTTGAAGAAGGTTCCTATCCTGAAATCATTGGTGAAAACAATTCTGAAATTTATTGCAGGAAAACTTTCCCGGAGTACGTTATTAAGTAACTTGCGAAAATCATAGCTCACTCTCCCATAGAAAGGCATTTTGACATACTTAACAAGTTTAGGCACATCGTAAGTTACCGATCTGCTGTGTAACACTTTATTATACATAAATTGTTTTAGCACTCTGTAAAACAAATCCATCCTATAATTATTTTTCAAAAAATACTCTCTTCGTTTGCAAAATTCTTCATGAAGTGTGAAATAGTTAGAACAAATCCCGTAGGCTCTCTCAAGAAGTGTTTTGATGGAATTATGTTTATATATTTCAGGGCAATAACTAAACCAACTTAAACCCAAGCCAGTGAAAGTGGGCTTTCTATAAACTCCAGTGGTTAACCGATTACATGATTTAGTGATTAAAACATCCAAAAATGCTAAAGTATTATTATCCTCGTTTTCACAGGTAAATCTTATGTTTTTATGCTGCTTGTTCATGTAACTGAAAAATCCATCATTATCATCCCTATTTTTTAATATTAAAAATTGATCATCTACATACCGCCTATATACAAAGGAGTCCCATTCCACAAGTTGACAAATTCTTAGATTCGTGCGAGTTAAAAGATTTACCAATAATTTTGCAACCGTTTCCCCGCGTGTAATTAGATTGGTCGATAGTGAAGTACTTACTACAGTTCATATTGTCGATGCCTTTGATGATTTTGAACACTTGAATTAAGTCGCCTCTTAATCTGCGCTGGGTTAAAGGAAATAGATTTAATTCTCTTAGGCTAGGTGAACTCGTTCTAGCTTGTTTATATCTTTTTGGTAATAAGGGCACCAGGATTGAACGCAGTATTCCAATGACCTGCCTATAAAGCCAATTATTTTGTTTGCCTTCTTAACAACTTCTGAACATTGTTGACTCGGTTTTAGGTTACCAGATCAGTTTCTCTGTTTACATTCTTAAGCTGAGTGCCATTCATCGATAGTTTGCTTTCTCATTTAGGTATCCGACATGTAGTACTTTATATTTATCCGCATTGAAACTCATTTGCCAAATTTGGGCCCAACATGACAATTTATCTAGATTGTGTTGCATATCGTCAACTTGTTCTTTTGAGAGTACGCTATTTGCAATTTTTGTATCGTCAGCAAATTTTGAGATTGTGCAGGTGAGACCCTCATCTATGTCGTTGATGTAAATTAGAAAGAGAATTGGTCCTAGTACCGATCCCTGGGGTACCCGCTACTTACATTGGTCCACTTTTGAAAATCAAGGTATATAATATCTACAGCTTTACTCTCATCGTAGAGGTTGAGGATATCGTGGAAGAAGTCTAAGAGGTTTGTTAAACAGGAACGTTTTTTACGTATCGGTGTTACGTTGGCTAGCTTCCACTGATCAGGCATAGTTCCAGACTGCAAGGATTTATTGAATAGTAATGTCAGTGGTTTGGAGAGCTCATTCTTAGCTTCCTTTAGAACTCTAGGCGAGATTGTATCAGGTCCTGGCGTTTTATTTACCTTGAGTTTATCTAAACAATTCAATACTTCTCTCTCTGTAACGGTGATATTGCTTAGAACATCTGAATTATCAATCTGAATCGGCGATGGTGTAGGGATATCACTGAGGTCTTCTGTTGTAAAAACTGATGCAAAGAAGGTATTGAGGGCATTACTCATTTGTACTTCGTCTTTGGTGTATTCTCCTTTTTCATCGACTAACGGTCCAACAGTTGAAGTAACTACTTTTTTCTTTCTGATATAACTATAGAATTCTTTCGGGTTTGTTTTACTTTGATTCGCAATATGTAACTCTAAGGTCTTTTTACTTTGCTTAATTAACTTTTTGGCTTTGCGTCGTAGCTCTACAAATTTCACCCGTTCTTCGTCATTTTGTGAGGATTTTAATCTATCATTAGCACATTTTTTAGCAAGCAGGCAGTTTGAAATATCTTTATTCCACCATTTGGGCTTATTATTATGGCCTGGACGCCGTATTTTCGATGGTATGCAGTCTTGCACTGCTTTTAGGTAAGTGGTTTCGAATAACTTCCAAGATAAGCCTATAAGATAGGCTTACAATCTGGTGGACAACTCTCAAGCCACTGAACCTCCTTGTTACATAAAAATGCATCGGCGAACAAAGGCCCTAAACTCGATCCCATGCTAACGCCATCTACCTGGCTATAAAGGCTATTTGGCGTTAGCATGGGATCGAGTTTAGGGCCTTTGTTCGCCGATGCATTGTTATGTAACAAGGAGGTTCAGTGGCTTGAGAGTTGTCCACCAGATTGTAAGCCTATCTTATATAGGCGGTATGTAGATGATAAATTTTTAATATTCAAAAATAGGGATGATAATGATGGATTTTTCAGTTACATGAACAAGCAGCATAAAAACATAAGATTTACCTGTGAAAACGAGGATAATAATACTTTAGCATTTTTGGATGTTTTAATCACTAAATCATGTAATTGGTTAACCACTGGAGTTTATAGAAAGCCCACTTTCACTGGCTTGGGTTTAAGTTGGTTTAGTTATTGCCCTGAAATATATAAACATAATTCCATCAAAACACTTCTTGAGAGAGCCTACGGGATTTGTTCTAACTATTTCACACTTCATGAAGAATTTTGCAAACGAAGAGAGTATTTTTTGAAAAATAATTATAGGATGGATTTGTTTTACAGAGTGCTAAAACAATTTATGTATAATAAAGTGTTACACAGCAGATCGGTAACTTACGATGTGCCTAAACTTGTTAAGTATGTCAAAATGCCTTTCTATGGGAGAGTGAGCTATGATTTTCGCAAGTTACTTAATAACGTACTCCGGGAAAGTTTTCCTGCAATAAATTTCAGAATTGTTTTCACCAATGATTTCAGGATAGGAACCTTCTTCAACTTCAAAGATCGGGTGCCGGACTCTTTATGCTCAAATATCGTGTATAAATTCACTTGTCCCAGTTGTCAGGCTGGGTACATTGGATGTTCGAGTAGATCATTCAAAATGAGAATATATGAGCATTGGGGAAAAGCTTCAGGTCTGGAATATTTTTGAGGAGTATGTCATTTTCTGCAGTAAGGGAACACTCCCGTAATGAAGATCACCCTTTTTCGGAGAGGGATTTTGAAATCATCGGCAGGTTTAGAAGCACGTATGAGGCTTTAATAGGCGAAACAAAATTGATAAATAAGCACAAACCAGAAATAAATCTTGTCAATAATAGTTGAAGGTTCATTATTAGGTACAATTGGTTGCTTTTTGGGTGTTCATGTAGTTTGGATTTTCACTTTATTTCGTTTAATTTTCACCATATATTGAGTTTACATATAGAGTTCAAATATTTCAGTTAATCAGTCCCTCATCGTCTTTCATTGGAGACTGGTGGTATCATGGTGAGTTCCGATTTGTTTGTGACAATTTTCCTTTATGTGAATTTTCAACACTTATCTTTTGTTTCTTAGAGTCAAGTAATTCAAATGTACTTTTTTGCTTTATGTTGCGGTTCGATGTGATTAGGATTACTATGATTTGCTTCTAATTTTACTAGATAATTTGAAATGTTTTGTAGAGTCCCTCATTTTAATATTCTCGTCTATTATGATTGCTTTTGCTAAGTCTTGTCCTCACATGGTTGGATATTAGCGTAATACTTTGGACGCTGTTTAGCGGTAGGTTAAATTTTGTTTAATAGATTTTAGCCTTTACAGTTCAGAATAATATTTGAATTGAAAAAGAAATGATAACATAAATTTGATATCTTATGCGTTTTGATTTCTTTTGTTGCATTGAGATTTAGCAATTTTGAATTAGATGATGTCTAGCCGTAGATTTATTTTATATACAAACCTTGCCTAGTTGGCCAAAATTATGTTTTTTAATTGTTTTTTAGATAGGCAAATTGCCACGTGTTTAACAATGCATTACATTTTAGTGATCCTGTTTTAGCAATATATACAGAGTTATACTCAATTTTTAGGATCTGTTGGTAACCCTTTCCTGAGGATGGCTGCGTGACGTCGCCGAAAATTAGAATAAATCATGATGTTCCACAACGTATTTCTTCTCATTTCCCTACTAATTTGGAAGTTGCGGTGTCCAAGATCACCTGCTGAGGTTCTCATAACTATATATATATATATATACCGTATATATATATAAATAAAATAAATAAAATAAAAAATATAATAATAATATAAATACTCGATTATGGGCCTTGGGCTTGCTCGGGACCTTGGGGCTGATCTGCTAGACACCCTGGGGAACAGGAATAACAACAAAAATATATACGGTATATATATATATATAAAATAAATAAAATAAACATAAATAAAATGAAATAAATAAAATAAAATAAATAAAAACAATAATAAATAAAATAAATAAATATTTAAATAAAATACAAAATATAATAATAATATAAATACTCGATTATGGGCCTTGGGCTTGCTCGGGACCTTGGGGCTGTTATATACTGTATATATATATAATATATACTGTAATATAACTAATATTCCATAGAGTACTTACCATACTTCCTGTAAGCTTCCTGTAAGCATTCCTGTGACATATTCGTGATTATAATGTATTTATTTCGTAGGCAGTATTTATTGATAAATATATTTGTCTTTCAAGCAAAAAATAGTGTAAAGTCATCAATGATACCTAGACAAAACTGCATCAATACTCAAGGGGTTAACCAAGATTCACTCCCCTCAGTCACCAAAGTCACAAGTAACATCTTATATACATATATAGTTCGAATTATTCACTAAACACTTTCACTGGGTAGATGAAATAATCCATAATTGCCTGCCTATAGCTAGGCATGGTGGGCCAGAGGGAGGGAGCCCAGAATTTAAAGGGCCGGGACCCTGCCTCACAGTCTGGGGGCCGGGAAACTACTGACTTAACAAAGGCCCGAGCTCCTCGGAGAGGGACGCTATGGGGTTGCTAGATACTTCCTTTTGTAACTTACTAATGCCTAACTTACCAGTCCAAATTGAGTCATAAACTTATTTTTGGCGAATATTTCTAACTTACAGGTGGCATTATGACGCGATTGCGTCACATGGCCACTCTTGGAGGGGTGGCGTTATGACTCGATCGAGAGGGTTAAGATGTTACTTGTATGGTTTATTCCGAAGACTGGGTATCATCTTGGTAACTCTACGTTGAACTCGTTCTAATTTGTCTATATTTTTTTATAGTAAGGACACCAGAACTGAATGCAGTATTCCAAAAGTGGGCGGACTAATGAATTGTAAGGGGTGAGGATAATGTCTTTTGATTTATGTTCAAATGATCTACCTATGAAACCTATATTTTATTTTCCTTCATAACAACTTCAGCATAATGTTGACTTGGTTTTAAGATACTGGATATTGTTACTCCTAAATCTGACTACACCCTTTAGCTGGGTGCCATTCATCGAGTAGTCTGCTTTTTCATTGCGATATCCGATATGAAGTACTTAACGTTTATCTTCATTGAAGCACATTTGCCAGATTTTGGCCCATTATGAAAGCTTGTTTAGAATGTTTTGCATATCTTCAACATGTTCATTTGTCAGTACGGTATTTGCGACTTTTGTGTGATCTGCAAACTTTAAGATTGTACGGGTGAGACCCTCATCTATGTCGTAATGTAACTTAGGAAAAGGACTGGCCCCAACACTAATCTTTGAGGTACACCACTAGTTACATTGGTCCACTCTTTGTTTCCTTTCACTAAGCCAATTTTCTATCCACTGTAGAACGCCGCCTTGTATTCCATATGCTTTTAATTTCATCACTAACCGTCTGTGTGGAACTTTATCAAAGGCTTTCTTGAAATCTAAGTGTATAATATCTATCGTAAATACGATAGGCTATGACTCTTTTGTGATCCCGTATGTCTCTGTGACGTCACGATCGCTCCTACAGCACGACGTAGGATGAGTAGATCGTATATTATAAGATTGTAAATTAGTTAAGTTATAAAAGGCCTAATATGCTATTAAGCAATATTTCCATGGTCTTATGTAGTGTATATGAATTTATCGTATATATTAATATAATTTATCGTATAGAGCAACCTAGATGCGGTACGATAATTTGGGCTCCTGGCGTTTGCCAAGGCAGCAAGGTGTGCCTTAGAGGAAGACCAGAGCCTTGACGAACACCAACCAGTTAACATCTAATTTCCGCCCTCAGTTGATCGTGCTTTTGTGCCTCTAATCACAATACACTGACAGCAATACAAACAGCTACACCATCACGACGCTCTCATCGACGCCATGACTGACTGACAGATAAGCATAATATTCATGTCCATTTCCATGTAATCATTTATTCTTTCTTTAACTTGACTCGTGTCTCGGGACCGAAGTCTCATTCCCCATTGTCCACCACCATATTGGGTAAAACGTTCTCCCTTGCTTCATTGCAACGTGGAACTATTGGTGAGTTAATTCCTGGCTAGTATTAACCCTTATAACCTTACCCTATATACAGTACCCTATATACAGTATATTATTATTATGTGAGACCTTTGGATATAAATTAGCTTGTTTCAGATCCAATTCAATTTAGATATGGAGTAATTCGATTTAGATTGATTTTATTTGGATTATAGCTTATAGATATTTAACTTCCATTGATAGTTTACCACATTGGTACCCACACCTCGGGAATTAGCTACCAGTAAGGGATTTTTAAGGCATTGAGCAAGGGGACATATAACAGGATGCAGGAACAACTCTATGATAATCTGGTAGGACTAGCCAAGCGGTGGTTAGAGCCGGAATGCAGGGTCACATTGTTGCACCTGCCTAAATCCTGCATCCCACCCATCATCTTTCCCCAATAATTTTCTTTTCCATTTCAGACTTCCAGTGACATATGACCTGACCTAACATTTTTTCTTGTTCAATATGACCCTTTAGTAGGGATTGCTATTTTGTGTACTATTTTTTCTCCATAACATAGAAGTCCGCCGGTCGGCGTCTCTTAACTAGACTACTATTTTGCCGTTGTTTTTGTAACATTTAAATAAATAGCCTATAGGCTTACATGCAAAATTAATAAACAGGAAGAGACACCATCTAGTGGGGTGCTGATTAAGGCCCCTAAAAATCAAAGGGCGGGACTTCGGGGAGTATTAAATAGGCTAATTGTGGATGTCAACACTTTCATCACTACTGCTGAACTAGAGGAATTGGAAGCTAGATTAGAAAACGTCCAGGCTACCCACGGTCGTATTATGGCTCTGAGTGAGGTGATTGTGGCAGACATGACAGAGGAGGAAGAGACAGTTACAGAGTGTGATAATCGCGCCCTCTATGACGAATCTGTCTTTAGAGCGAAGTACATATTACAGCGTGCTGTCGCAGGTAAGAATGGAGGCGAGAATGAGGCCCATAGAAGGGCTGACCCAAAACATACTGTACACCTCCCAAAGCACAATCTTCCTACATTTGGGGGCAAATTGACTGAGTGATTAGCTTTTTGGGACGTATTTCGGTCTACAGTTCATGAATCCTCTTTGGATAATGTCCGCAAGTTTCACTATCTGAAGGGACAAATGGAAGGAGAGGCCTTACATTTGATAGAGGGTTTTGCGGTAGTGGGTGATAGTTATTTTGAGGCAGTACAATTATTAAAGTCCACATACGGGGATCAAGAGCAGTTGAAAATGGCCCATGTCGTTGCCTTGTTAAAGCTCGCAGAACCACAGTATAAGGTTGAGGAGTTAGTAAATTTTAGGGCAAATATGGAGTGCCATACTCGATCGCTAGACACCCTAGGGCTTACCACACAGGAAATTATAGTCATTATCTTGTGTCAGAAGCTTTCTATGGCAATACTTGACAAGGTTAGATCATTTGAGCTGGGGGAGTTCAAAACTCAGTTCAGTAAAGAAATCAATGATCTACAGTTGAACAAAGGGAGAATGTATGAGTCGGGAGGGAGTGAGAATGTGGAGAAGAGGGGAACAGTAAGCATGACAGTGGGGAGTAAAGAAAAGAAAGAGGGTACATATAAGAAACCTGCTCAGATTCTATGTAAGCTATGTAACAACAAACATAAATGGAGTTTCTGTGTAAAATACCCAACAAATGAGACAAAACTAGCACAGGCGAAAAGATTGAAGCTATGTGTAGGTTGTCTAAGTAAGGAACATGGTAAGCAGGGACAATATACTGCTACATACTTAAGGCCCTGTCGCCACTGCAAAGGACATCACTTTGATAAGTTGTGTCCTACGGCAGATAAAGTCAAAGACGTCAAAACAGAGGGTACTACAACTGTGACACTAGGTAGCACGCAAGACACCACTATATTGCCCACAATACAGATTCCCATGGAAGGTAAAGACAGTAACAAAGTTTGTCGGGTACTTCTAGATCAAGGGTCTCAACGTTCCTTTATAAAGAGGTCCGTACTAGTGGGACTGAAGCACCGAATCGTAGGGGCTGAGACTCTTCGATTACAGGGCTTCACAGGGGTTACTGATAAGCAAGACTAAGAGATAGCGGAGATTTCATATTTCTACCGTAAAAACCGGTACTTTATGACTTGTATCGTAGTAGACACCCTACCAGAATATGTATCTGTAGATGTGAAGAAGGTAGAACACGCATTACGTAGCAAAGGGGTTAACTTGTCAGATCACATGGGAAATCAGAGTGAGGTGCATGTTCTACTTGATGTGGATCATTATTATGAAGTAGTATACCCTGGATTTAAAAAGATGTGTGGTGTAATTTTAATCCCCACTAAATTTGGATATTGCATGAGCGGAAAGGTGCATACTACACAGTCAAAGGTCCTGGTCGACACGGTCTCGATATATAGAGTCAATGTAACCGCGGCAGAGGAGTTGGGAAGGGAGGATTCCCAACCTAGAGACCCTAAGATAGCTGCCGAGTTCGACCTGGAACGACTGTGGAGATTGGATCACATAGGCATTAATCCTATGGAGACTGATTATGACTCGGAAGTTGCGCTACAAAGGTTTGACGAGTCTGTGAGCTACTGTGCCTCAGACAAGCAATATAAAGTTAATTTACCCTGGAAGAACAGTGAGATAAGCCTGCCTACCAACTATGGTTTGCCATTAGGTTGCTTGCGTGCATTGCAGCGGAAATTGTCTAACGAACCGAGCACGCGCCAGGCGTATGACGATGTATTTCGGAGTTATGAAGATAGGGGCTTTATTGAGAGAGTCGATGTCAAGGAACCGATTAAGGAGGGTAGGGTTCACTATCTGGCCCATCATGGGGTAAGGAAAGACAGCGTCACCACACTAATATGGGTGGTGTATGACTGCTCTGCCCATCAAGGTCAACAACCCAGTCTGAATGACTGCCTGTTGACAGGTCTGTCCATGGTGTTGGACCTGTCCCAACATCTATTGCGGTTTAGGCTGGGGAAGTACGCCTATACCAGTGACATCGAGAAAGCATTCTTGATGGTCAAGCTAAAGGAGGAAGATAGAGATGTTACCCGCTTTCTTTGGTTCAGCGACATTAGCGATTCTGAAAGTCCGGTCATAATATACCGTTTTCGGGATGTACTCTTTGGGGCCACGTGTTCACAGTTTTTGTTAAATGCCACAATCAGAAAACATCTAGCTGACACTCATGATGATACAAGTAAACTATCTCGCGGATTATATATAGACAATTTGCAGGGTTCTAGCGATAGTCAGGATGATTTGTTATATACATACTGGCAAGCACGCAGATTGTTTGCGGATGCACATCTATTTCTCTGCGAGTGGGTTACTAATAGTGAAGATCTTCAGAGTTTGATACAGGTGGACGGTACGGCATCTCTTAACCAGGAAAAGTCCAGAAATTTGGGGATGATCTGGCAACCTAAACATGACATTCTAACTTTTCAAACAAGGTCTTTTGCTCATAAGACAGGAGCGCACACCAAAAGAAGTCTGTTGACCAAAGTTGCGCAATTTTTTTATCCTTTGGGTCTAGCATTACCCGTTACCATAAGAGCTAGGATTCTAATGCAGGAAGTTTAGAGACGTAAAATAGGATGGGATTACAGTTTGCCCGAGGACCTGAATGACCAAGAGACATTGTTGTTGAATGAGTATGCCATCCTATGTACTAAACCTATACCTCGTAAAGTGGCGGCGTTCGGTGACGTTACGTTACACACGTTTTGCGATGCTAGCGCCACGGCATACGGGGTAGCCATATATGTCGTTACTTCATTTGGGGCACATTTAGTTACAGCCCGGGCCAAGGTAGCCCCGGTTAAAAAGGTAACTATCCCTAAAATGGAATTGAATGCCATGCTGTTATTAGCACGTCTGGTGCTACATGTACGCGCAGCATACGAGAGCGAATTAAATATTGAAATCGTTCACGTTTGGTGCGATAGTCAGGTCGCACTCAACTGGGTACATAGCAAGAAGTCTCTGCCAGTTTATGTGAGGAATAGGGTAGATGAGATTAGAGCCCTTTTGCCAGACATTGCTTATCATTATGTAAATACAAAAGAAATCCATAGTGATCTCATAACTAGGGGTATAACGGCTAGCCAGTTAGTGAAGTCCGAATTGTGGTGGCATGGTCCAAAGTGGCTGCTCCATGAAAGTGAATGGACGATTTGGCATGCTGTTGGTGAGGGACTTCTGCCACTGGTAACAGTGGCAGTTACAGCCCAACCAAATAAGCCACCGGGTCCTATCATAGAGTGAGCAAGATTCGGTGACTATAATAAACTAGTCAGAGTTGTAGCTTGGGTATTGCGATATGTATCCAATCTCAAGCTTAAAGTAACGGGCCAACTCTGCAACAGGGGTCACAACATTGATGCTCGTGAATTTAACACATTACGAGCGGCCTAGGCGGTTTATTTATATGTACCGCCCAGCGGGGTGTTTTTACCTAAAATAGGGCTGTTTACGTGATCATTTTCATGCCTAAATAAGACCCAGAGCGTAAAACAAGGATCTCTCCCTGAAAGGGCATAAACAGAGCTTTTCAGTGACACCATAACGATCCTTTTATGATGGCTAGTTTTCTTGCAACAACCGTGCAACGCGAGTGCAAAAAGCATGTAATTCGGCACTTTCCCCATACAATTCCGTATATAGCGAGTGAGAGAGGGAGGGAGGAGGTGGGATTCGTGTCATTAGGTTCGCCGCGGTGGTCTGGAGCAGTCATACGCTCGCTACTCTCCTGCCACCACTTGTCTCTCTCTCTCAGCAACATTACGTGCTGAAATTGCCACACGACCTATGTCGAGCGCCGCCAGATAGTCCAGATTTATTATACTCGACTTATGTTGCGCCCCGACAGTTAGGGGTTAAAGCAGCTGAAGTAACTTTGATCAAAAGGGTTCAAGTAGAAACCTTTTCCAATGAATTAGAATCCTTGAAAAGCTCGAATAAGACATTAATGCCTAATATAGTGCGTTAACTAAGGTTGCACCTAGACAATGGCCTCATCAGGTGTGAGGGTCGCCTGAGGTGGTTGGGTGTACCAGACAGCACAAACCGCCCTATACTTATGCCAACGAGACATCACGTTACTGATCTATTGATCATACGTGCACATAGGGAAGTAAAACACTACGGGGTATGTCATATTATATAAAATTTACGTCTCACATGGTGGATACCCAGAGTTCGACAAGTAGCTTGACGCGTAGTAAGAAAGTGTGTAATATGCCAGAGACTAAAAGGTAAACTATATGCAATTGGACCAGCTCCACCTCTACCTGAATGCCGTGTAAAGCACGTAGAACCTTTCCAAGCGGTAGGATTAGATTACACAGGGGCATTGAAGACGAGAGAGCATGAGAAGGTTTATATATTATTGTTTACCTGTGCCACGTCTCGAGCGGTACACCTAGAACTATGTGATAATATGTCTAGCGAAGAATTTATGTTGGTGTTTAGACGGTTTTGTGCCCGTCGTTCATTCCCTCAACTCATTCTTAGCGACAATGCTCCCACTTATGTCCAAGCATCAAAATATCTAAAGGATATGAGTAGTGATCCTACTATCATCACTTTTTTGGGAGAGAAGAAGTGCGAATGGAGGTTCATTCCAGTTAAGGCACCTTGGTTTGGTGGAATGTGGGAACGGTCTGTCGGCATACTAAAGTCAGGACTCAGAGCGGTAGTAGGACGTGCTCTATTAAAGAAGAGTGAGTTGACGACAGTCCTCCCAGAGATAGAGGCAGTCGTGAATGATCACCCGCTTACATATGTGTATACCGACCTGCAAGAACCACTACCATTAACGCCAGCTCACTTGCTATATGGTAAACCATTGATTGCGTTTCCATCTGATTTCCAATCCATAGTAGAGTTAGAGGATCCCTCGTTGTACTCTGAGGTAGCGGTGTCTAAGAAATACCAGTATATATCCAGGATAATCGAGGATTTTAGGAAACGGTGGATTAGTGAATATCTGCTAGCATTGAGGGAAAGGAGTGTTACTCCCTCTGGTAGACCAATGGCACCTACAGTTGGTGAAGTTGTTTTAAATAAAGAAGATAGTCCTCGTTTATACTGGAAATTGGGCCGCGTGTTGGAGGCATAAAAGGGGGCAGACTCTGTAGAGCGGGTGGCGCTATTGAAGACAGCCACTGGAACTACTGTTCGTCCTATCGCACGTTTGTACGCTTTGGAGCTCGATTCCGCATTGCAATCTGATGCTCCACCTGTTATTGCTGGGTCCGAGGATTCTCAAAGGAACGACTCACCTCTTACTGATGGTGATCATTCTCTGACCGGGACGTGTCCCAGACACGCTGCTGCTGGCGCCGTCGACTTGTGGCGTCAGAAGATAGCTTCTGGGCAACTTTAGGTTTAACGTGGGGTTCAGGTCTTTTTTTGTGGGGGGAGTGTATCGTAAATACGATAGGCTATGACTCTTTTGTGATCCCGAATTTCTCTGTGACGTCACGATCGCTCCTACAGCACGACGTAGGACGAGTAGATCGTATATTATAAGATTGTAAATAAGTTAAGTTATAAAAGGCCTAATATGCTATTAAGCAATATTTCCATGGTCTTATGTAGTATATATGAATTTATCGTATATATTATTATAATTTATCGTATAGAGCAACCTAGATGCGGTACGATAATTTGGGCTCCTGGCGTTTGCCAAGGCAGCAAGGTGTGCCTTTGAGGAAGACCAGAGCCTTGACGAACACCAACCAGTTAACATCTAATTTCCGCCCTCAGTTGATCGTGCTTTTGTGCCTCTAATCACAATACACTGACAGCAATACAAACAGCTACACCATCACGACGCTCTCATCGACGCCATGACTGACTGACAGATAAGCATAATATTCATGTCCATTCCCATGTAATCATTTATTCTTTCTTTAACTTGACTCGTGTCTCGGGACCGAAGTCTCGTTCCCCATTGTCCACCGCCATATTGGGTAAAACGTTCTCCCTTGCTTCATTGCCACGTGGAACTATTGGTGAGTTAATTCCTGGCTAGTATTAACCCTTATAACCTTACCCTATATACAGTACCCTATATACAGTATATTATTTATTATGTGAAACCTTTGGATATAAATTAGCTTGTTTCAGATCCAATTCAATTTAGATATGGAGTAATTCGATATAGATTGATTTTATTTGGATTATAGCTTATAGATATTTAACTTCCATTGATAGTTTACCACAATATCTACAGCTTTTCTTTTGTATTATAGAGTTAGGATGTCATGGAAGAAGTCTAAAAGGTTTGTTAACCCGGCAAGTGCGGGAAGACTCTTAAGAGTTTCCCCGGGCGACTGCGGGAAGACTCTTAGGAGTCTGGGAAAAAAGAAATCCATTTAACGCGTGGAGCCCCGGCTAATTTTGTAATGTTTGTTCACCAGAACCCGGCCGGTTTTCAAAAAATGGTTTTATTCCAGAAACAATAGCGAATGGGTTAGGAATGAAGGAAAAACCATGAAAAACCGCTCAAAAAGCTTAAAAAATGGTCCTACAGAGCCCCCGAAAACGTATTTTACAAGAGTAAAAAATTGAAGGCAATTACCCCAAAAAACCAGGTAATTGCGCGCTCACGCGCACGCACATCGACTTTGAGAGTTTGCAACCATCGGCACGGTTGCGTGGGATACGTACACAGCTCCCATACAAATCTGAGCCCTCTTGAGTGGCTACACCTGAGGTTACGGTCGGCGCAATTAGGGTGACGCGTCAGACGCGTCTCTGGGGCTGTGCGTTACATACATCGCCGACGCGTCAGACGCGTCGCTGGGGATGTACGGGTTTAAAACACCCCAATTATTTATTTTTTTTTTTTTTGCCCCTGGGCCATGCCAAATATCACTCCTCCACCTCCCCTCCTTCCCCACTTTCCTCACCTTCAGTTATCACCTATTTTCGCTGTTATTCTCTTATTCTGTGGTCTATTTTCGTGCTAACATTAGCGAGTTGGTAGCAGGGCGTTGTCATCACTGTTACCAAGCGTGGGAAAGAGCGAGAGAGAGACTATTGCGTAACAGTGTCTTTCCAGACAAGGGGAGGAGAGGAGGGGAGGGGGGTTGCCTCAGCCATACATTATGTAACTCCCGGCCTGTATCGTCGATTTTGACCATCCAAACGCTGTTTCCACTTGTTTTATTGCTGTAACAGGTTAATACCTTTATAATCAACCTATAATAGGCGCATATGGATAAGTATTGATGCTATTTATGGTAAAATAACGATGTTAGTGATGGGAACAGCTCAAATACGTGCACACAGGAGTGTGGTGTCTCATACCCCCCATGCGCACGTCTCAGGTTAAGCAGGACGATTTTTTGCGAAAACCATGTCATGTGTCTTTAACCCTTATTTAGCGGGTGGTAAGGTATTTTACACTGTACCGCTCAGCGGGCATAATCCCGAAATATTCGCTCAATTGCACTCGCCCTAGCGCCGTTACTATGGCTCCAATGCGAACGAAATGATCATTTTTGGAAAGAGCAACTCTTCGTCTCCCCATATAAGTCTATGAATGGATGTTTTGAATGAGTGTGGAGGGTGGGAAGAGGTGAGGAAGAGGAGGTACTTTTTGGTCTATTTCCCGGGCGCGTTCGGTTGCGTTCGCTTTGGCCTGACTTCGGCCTCTCGCGTGTCTACTATTCCTTCGGTAATCGGTCTTATTTTTCTCTTATTTCTCCTTATTTCTGTATTCTCTCTCTCTCTCTCTCTCTCTTTCTTTCTCTCTCTCTCACTCCTGTCTGTCTGTCTGTCTCTCTCTCTCTCTCTCTCTCTCTGGCTCGCTCGCTTTCCCTCTCTCGCGCGCTCTGTCTCTCTCTCTCTTCCTCATCCGTATATGTAATTCTCATTATTATTTTCTCTAATCTCTCTCACTCCTCCTGTCTGTCTGTCTGTCTCTCTGGCTCGCTCGCTTTCCCTCTCTTGTGCTTCCTTTCTCTCTTCCTCATCCGTATAATTATGTATTTCTCATTATTATTTTCTCTAACTAATCCCTCTATTTCATTTATTTGCTTGTAATATTTCTGTATTATTATATCTTTTTCACTTTTTCTTCAGTTCAGTTTCTGTATTCTCTCTATACGGTGGGAATGGTATTTCGTATGAGGGATGTGCAGCACAAATATTCAATCTTTCGTTGTTTGGTTGTTTGTATTACCGTAAGAAATTTACTGAACGCCTGCAAATAATACGCTATAAAATGCTTGCAATCAAACTCTCAAGCAATTTCAAGGTCACATGCAATTATAAATGTAGGCTATAGGTAGACCCAGAGAGGAAGAGACAAGAGAGAGAGAGAGTGTCGTGATAATATAACAATGTTACATATGTATCATATATATATGAAAAAATAATATATACGGTAGGCCTACATCTGTTCCCCACAATCATATAATGCCAAGCACAAATATTCAATCTTTCATTGTTTGTATTACCGTAAGAAATTTACTGAACGCCTGCAAATAATACGCTATAAAATGCTTGCAATCTCTCTATTTTCTCTAATCTCTCTCACTCCTGTCTCTCTCTCTCTTTCTCTCTCTCTGGCTCGCTCGCTTTCCCTCTTCCTCATCCGTATTATGTATTTCTCATTATTATTTTCTCTAACTAATCCCTCTATTTCATTTATTTGCTTGTAATATTTCTGTATTATTATATCTTTTTCACTCTTTCTTCAGTTAAGTTTCTGCATTCTCTCTCTCTCTCTCTGTTTCGCTTGCTTTGCAGGAATTTTGTTTTTGTTTTATATATAATATATAATAATTTACTTATCATTACTTACTATATCGTATAAACAATAGTAGGTAGCCAACTTACCATAATACCGATACACCAAACCGATCCGCATGCGGTTTTGTTTATCACCTGTTTACTAAAGTGCCACCATTATCGATTTTCTTGGAGCCGACTCGAGCGGGAGGGTTACCAATTGAAGTTAAATCCGCTAGCATATATTGTTAGATGTAAGATATGATAAATACCACTAGAAATATGAATTGGCAATATCCATATAATATCACTTCGAAATTGTTCTGAAATTTCAAAACAAAACCGCTAGTGTAAGTCATTGCTGCTAGATCGAAGTAAAGGTCTCTAGATCTAGCGGAAGTCGCTATACGTATTGGCAGTACTGCACACTCATTCATTTCATTCATTCATTTTCTATTGAGCTCGTCCTGGAATCTTTACGACTCTGAATCTTACGATTGCCGACGGTGATACGTTGTTGACATTGTTGTTGATGTTCCAGTGGAGGGATGAACAAAATATTGTCCTTGTCCAATAATAGCTATTTCATAGTCCCACAGGACTTATTTTGATATATTTATCAAATTTATTGAACGCCTGAAAATAATACGCTATAAAATGCTTGCAATCAAACTTTCAAGCAATTACAAGGTCACATGCAATTATAAAAAGGTATATTGTAGACCACAATCTTCGCCAAGCTTCGTTGTTGCTTGTATTATCGTGAGAAATGTACCATACCCCTGGTTATCGTGAGAAATTTAGCGAACGCCTGCAAATAATACGCTATAAAATGCTTGCAATCAAACTCTCAAGCAATTTCAATGTCACATGCAGTATAGGTAGACCCAGAGAGCAAGAGACAGACAGAGAGAGAGGGTAAGTCAAAAACATCTGCTAGGTGTGATTTCCCCTGGGAGGGAAGAGATTAGTTAGGGGCGTGCCCTGGCCTACATCAGACAAAGAGAGTACAAAGGAGTACAAACAAAGAGAGTGAGACAGAGAGAGAGAGAGTCGTGATAATATAAAAATGTTACACATGTATCATATATATGAAAACATAATATATACGGTAGGCCTACATCTGTTCCCCACAATCATATAATGCCAAGCACAAATATTCAATCTTTCGTTGTTTGTATTACCGTAAGAAATTTACCGAACGCCTGCAAATAATACGCTATAAAATGCAAAGGAAATTTCTTGTAGAGTGCAATTTTGAGGACGTAATGTGCTCTGACAGAGAGCGGAGCGGTGATTAGGAGCATAAATTACCTCAAGACCGCTCGCCACACAGGGAATTATATAAGGATATTACCGTATTTTAGGGTTTTTTCACTCGTGTTTTACGATCGTTGAAAGACAACCTGTGATCGTAAAAGGATGGTTCGGGTGTCATTGGAAAGCTCAATTTACGCACTTTCAGGATACATACTTGTATTACGCTCTGGGTCTTGTTTATGCATGAAAAGAGCACGGAACAACCCCATTTAGGGTAAAAAAAAAACCCGCTGGGCGGCACAGTGAAATATACTCCACCAGCCGCTCGTAAGGTGATAAAATGCTTGCAATCACATTTTCAAGCAATTATAAAATATAAATTGTACTTACCAACACCCACACCAGTATGTTCTTCGTCAGGAACGTCTCCAATTTGCTCAAGGGTCTGTCCAATATCAACCACAACATCCACCCCACGCAAATTATGCTTGGGGTGAAAGTCTATGATCGGGTTATTTTCGTCTTCCGAGTCATCCACACTACCAAAACTCTCACCAAGACCTTCGACGGTTTCATCCAACAGCTTATTAGAAAGTTCTGAAGAGTTCAGCATGATATCTAGTTCTTGGGTGGTTAGTAGGGTGGCGCGACGCACTAGGGATGGCGGCCACCGAATGGAACACGGGCAAATCTTGACCTTCCATTATGGCTGCTTGAGGGTCACTTAGTCACGGTCACGCAGTGGGGATGTGTGGGTGGGCCCTTGTAGTACACCGCCTGACCACCAAGTTTCGCTTTCCACCTAAATTAGGGCGGGAATACGCCCACGGACTTAAGTCCGACCCCGCCATTTAGTCCAATTTTCTCGTATCGGACTTAAGTCCGACCCCGCTAAATAAGGGTTAAGTATATTATTTTCCTCCAAGTGATTAACGAGTCTTTCTTATTATTGTTTCTAGTATGTTGCATACTACTGAGGTCAAGCTGATTGGACGATATTTGCTAGGCAAAAATTTGCTACTTTTTTTATAAATTGGTGTTTCGTTCGCAAGCTCCCACTCATCAGGTATTTCGCCGGTTTCCAAGGATTTACTGAAGTCAGCGTCAGGTGTTTGGAGAGCTCGCATTTAGCTTCTTTAAGAACTCTTGGAGAAATCGTTTCGGGTCCAGGTGATTTGCTTTCATTGAGGTTATCTAAACATCTCAGTACCTCTGCCTCAGTAATGCTGATAATTCTAAGAACTTCCAAATTGTTTGTCTGTGCTGGCAGTACTGTAGGGATGTCAGTTAGGTCTTCTGATGTAAAGACTGATGCAAAGAAGTTGTTGAGAGTATTACTCATTTTGGCATTTTCATTGGTAAAATCTCCATTTTCATCTACCAAGGGTCCAATCGTTGAAGTCACCACTTTCTTCTTCCTGATGTAACTGTAGAATTCTTTTGGGTTAGTCTTGCTTTGATTCGCAACATGTAACTCCAAAGTGTTTTTACTTTGTTTAATTAACCTTTTGGATTTACGTCGTAGATCTTTGAAGGCCTGTCTACCTCATTATCGGAGGTTTATAATCTCTCATGAGCATTCTTCTTAACGAGTAGACATTCAGTTATTTCTCTATTCCACCATTTAGGTTGTTATTATGTGCAGATCTTCTGTTTTGTTTTATGGTATGCACTCGCGTACTGCGTTCATGTAAATTTCTGAGAACATTTTCCATGATTGGTTTATCTCATTATTGTTTAGAAAACTCCAATTGGCATCTTTAAATTATGATCTGTTTGTGGAAATTTGCTCGCTTGAAATATGGAACTTTTTAATTGCTGGTATTGAGTTTATTGCTATTAAAATTTATACTGAAAGTGATCGTACGGTGGTCACTATTGCAGAATTCATCACCAACAGTCACGTTATCAATCAAGTCTTCTTTTGTTGCAAGTACAAGGTCAAGAACATTATTACTGCGGGCTGGAGATTGAACAAATTGATGAAGGGTGCTTTCTTATAGGTTGGCATACAGATCGTGTCCGGAATGTGAAGTAAGAGTGTCGCCCCACTTGGTTACTGGTATATATGAGAAAGATCTAGGTGTGTTTGTTAGCAATGATTTGAAGCCTAGAAAACAGTGTATAAGCGTTCGTAATAAGGCAAACAGGATTCTCGGGTTCATCTCTAGGAGTGTGAGTAACAGAACTGCTGATGTTATCTTAAAACTTTACTTGTCATTAGTGAGACCCCATATGGATTATGCTGTCCAATTTTGGTGTCCTTATTACAGAATGGACATAGATTCATTGGAGAGAGTACAGCGTAGAATGACAAAAATGATCCATAATATTAGAAATCTTTCGTATGAAGAAAGGTTGAAGAAATTAGGTTTACATTCGTTAGAGAGACGCAGAGTTAGAGGGGATATGATAGAAGTGTTCAAGTGGGTTAGTGGGATTAACAAAGGGGACATGACAAATGTACTAAAGCTCAGTGATAGCGAAAGAACTCGTACCAATGGTTTCAAATTAGATAAATTTCGTTTCAGAAAAGATATAGGCAAATATTGGTTTGGTAACAGAGTTGTAGATGGGTGGAATGGACTACCAAGTGCTATAGTGGGGTCTAAAACGGTAGGGAGCTTTAAGATAAAATTGGATAAGCTTATGGACGAGAAGGGTTGGGTGTGAAGGGGGATCAGCCGGGTTGGGCCAATCAGCACTCTGCATACCCCCATAATCCTGCGTTAATCTCTAACCGTGATGATCCTCAGGGTATTAGAGTGTTGAGCCTATAATTGGGCTTTGTAATTGAACTGGGGTTGTGTGGGACAGGGATCTGCCTTGCTTAGGCCAATCGGCTTTCTGCAGACTCCCATTTTCTTATGTTCTTATGTTCTTATTAAAGTCGCCAAAAATTATAGTATCGTGTATGTTACTTATTTCTGCAATTTACTCATACATTTTTTGGTCGGTTTGCACTGATTGGGCTACGGGCCTGTATATTAATGCTAGGATAATGTTTGTTACTTTATTGTTTTATATTAGCACGTAAAATGAATCAATATTTACTATTTGAGGTTTTGACAAAATAATTGAGCTAAGACTTTCTTTGATGAAAACTCTAACACCGCCTCCATTTTTATTAACTCTGCTTTTCTCAAAATAAAGAGAGAGAGAGAGAGAGAGAGAGAGAGAGAGAGAGAGAGAGAGAGAGAGAGAGAGAGAGAGAAGGGGTAGAGTCATAGATGGTGAAGAAAGGAAGGAAGATACAGAAAAAAGAGTGAACAAGAGGAAAATAGGAGGGTCATACAAATATAATAAGATTAGAGACGATAAATTGAAAAGTGGAATATACAAAGAAAGAATAATACGAAGAGGAATTAGCTTAAAGGAAAGGATAGACAAGAACAACATGTAGAGAGGATAAACAGGAAAATATAGCAATAGTGTAAGAAGTAAGACGAAATGAAATAGCAGAAATGAACTAATAATGATTAAAATATAATATTGAAGAAGAATATAGAACTACCAGAGAGAGAGAGAGAGAGAGATAATAGAAGGCAGAGAGAGGTAGATGTCAGGTGAGAGAGTACTAGGTGAAAAAAGAGACCAACACCCACCTCTCTCACTCTCTCTTTCTTTTTTTTTCTCTCTCTCTCTCTCTCTCTCTCTCTCTCTCTCTCTCTCTCTCTCTCTCTCTCACACACACACACACACTCACCCTCTCTCACTCTCGCTGCAGTGTAATAGCGAATTTGAAACCTTCTATATTAAGAATTATGGTATGCATCACTCGATCTTGAATTATGGTATGCATCACTCGATCTTGAAGACAAGGAGGAGGAGGTCTAGAAGTAGGAGGAAAAATATGGACTATGAGTAAGGGCTGGAGGCAGTGATAAGGGGAAGGGGGAGGGGCAAAGAGGTGGAGGGATGTGGAAAAGGAAACAGATTTAAACAAATAAATATATGAAAGGATAGGAAACAAAAGTAACAGGAACGTGCAGGAAACAATAGCATGGATGTAAAGAATGAACAAAGTGAGAAAAACTGAAGAAAACAGGTGTAAGGTATGAGATAATGAATGGTGTGAGAGAACCCCGAATGATGAAGGAGTGTGATCCAGGTTATCTGTGTGTTTGTCTGTATGGGCCGAGGACTGTATACAATGTTAAGGTGTCACAGGTGCAAGAGAAGGGAAGCGTTAGTTTGTGATTGTTCAACTTCTACTAAGCCTTTCAAGTTTTACATCACCAATTGAATACTATTGAGAGAGAGAGAGAAAGCAAGAGAGAGAGAGAGAGAGATTCAACATAATTACTGTATGAAATAAGAGCACAGGAAAAGGATGAATAAACTCTAATTAATTCGAAATCAGAATTATTTGATACATGCGAATCAATAGAAACTACAATAAATATAATAAATACAACTAAAACACAAGACAAAATTTACTTCGAAGGGCCATGATGAAAGGGTAAAAACAAGTTAGTTAGTGAGTCAGTAGTCAAACCAGAAGTTGAAATAGAATAGAAGTAAATAACGGTACCGGTAAATACCGTACACAATAAATGTTGTAAATAGCTATATCAGCCACCAAAACATATATAGGCCTATTCATTTAACAATCATCCATTAGCCAGGCTTCCACTTATATGTACGGTAGCGAGATCAAGTTAATTCCTTTGGTTCCTTTGATGCTATTTTGCATTTTATGCTGGTTATCGTTTGGTGGTTTTATGCAGTTTAGGAAGGATATCTAGGAATAAAGGAATACAACTATCTCAATTGAGTATGTAATTACCACAAGTTCTTCCTAAGCTAAAAACAATTGACTAATAATAGACAAATATATTAAAGAATGTCCGAACTCGTAATCTTAAAAGGCTAAAATACGCCATTATACTGTATATAAAAGGTCATCGAATCTGAATGAGAGTGGTAACAGAGCAATAGGTGCGTGAGGAATAGGTTGGGTTTAGGAAGGGGTGGGGCTATGTAGACCAGATATTCTCCTTGAAAACTGTTGTGGAAAAATACTGGAGAAGGGAAGGCAATTGTATGGTGCCATCATGGGCTTGGAGAAAGCCTTTGGAATAATTGATAGAGAAGGTTTGTGGAAAGTACTGAGGATATACGGAGTAGCTGGTTAAGTTACTAGTAGCGGTGAAGAGCATTTATGAGGGTCCAAGGGCAACAGTACATGTACTGGGTAAACAGAGTGAGTTATTTGATCTGCATGTTGGGTAAAAAGCAAGGGTGTGTGATGTATCCGTGGTTATTTAGTATATATAGATAGAGTCACGAAAGAATTATAAGATAGAGCAATGAATATTGGAGTTCCACTTGTAAGGGAAGGGAGTGAGTGAAAGTTGTCTGTGCTACTGTTTGTTGATGATACTGTTGTGATGAGTGAGAGTTGCAGGATTTGGTAAATATATTTGGAACTGTGTGTGAGAAACTGATCCTGAAGGCAGTTGGTATGCTTAGAGGTCGAGATTCACTTCTAATAGAGCTAGAGTGCCCATATTTTTACTGTAAGTTGTATTCGTATTGTTGGTTATGCATACCAATTTGCATTGACTTATATTGAAAAATAAATGTATGAACCATATAAAACGTGCGAAAATATGCGAGAAAAACGCAACATTTCCGCTGCTACTAGTCGGTAGCTATTACAACTACGGCCATGGTAATTGTTTTGGGAGAAGTACTAGCCATGACTGTAAAACTGAAGGTGAATTATTGGTGTAGGTCCAATGGGTATGCCCATGTAAGCTTACCCAGTTTACTCATGGATTTTTCTCAGTACCGTTCATAAAACCTGCCCAAGAAAATTATTTCTTCATCTCAGACACCTAAGATACCTTCAAGTTTTAGGAAAAAGTGTAAGCTTTCCAATAAAATAAAAATCATGCAAATCCATCAAGAATTCCCAGAGTTATAACAACAAATGTGACATTATTTTAGCAAAAAAACAAATTCGGGAATCGAGCGTCAAGGTTTACCTTGTACTTTAGACCTTCCCAGCAGAAAGCTAATAAGCATTACAGATGAGATATGCATTGATGTTGATATATCATTCATTATGCAAGGAAAACAATGGCTTCCAATTGATGTGACATATTATGTATACATATGTGACATATGTGACATATTATGTATACATAGTAAAAATCGCACAATGACGCCGACACTTTGGGAAGTTGTTGCCAGAACGTGAGGCTATTTTTCAGGAAGTTTTCGCCATTTTTCATAACTTTTATTTTTGTTCGACCTCTAAGCGGACCTACTACATGAAGGTCAATGTGGGGATGAGTACCAGTAAGGTTATGGTCTCTGAGAGGGATGTAGTCACAGAATGTGAGGTGAGTTTAAATGGCCAGGCAATGGAGAATGTCAGCATATTTAGTATTTGGGCAGTGTGATGAGTAAAGATGGAGTCATAGATGATGAAGCAAGAAAGAGGGTACAACAGGGGGAGAGGGTTGAAGAAACGCTGAAAGGAATGGCACGGAATAGGGTGGTGAGCATGGCAATAAAGAAGTCATTGCATAATAGTGTGATATTCCCGACACTGAGATACTGGAGTGAAGCATGACGTTGTTGTAGAGACATAATTCAAGAGTGAGGGGCGTAAATATGAGTTATTTGACATGTGCGTGTGGAGTCACATGGAGAGATATACTGTAGACAGACGAATGAGGAAGTACGTAAGCATTGTGGTGTGGATGTGGATGTGCTGGAGAGTGTGAAAATTAACAAATTAAGGTGGTTTGGTTATATGGAACGTATGTTGAGTGAAATAATTACTATAAACAGTGTATGAGGGTGAGGTGGAAGGGCAAAGAAGGAGAGGCAGACCTAGAGTGAGGTGTAGGGATAGAGTTGGGAAGTATATGAATGAAAGTAGTGTTGGAGGGAAGGAGGGGCGCAGGCTTACTAGAGGTGCAAGGAGGCGGTTCATTCGTGGTCACCCCCTCGGGGATCAAGGTGTCTGGAAATAGATAGATAGATAGATTATCTGAACCATTGCTAGTGTTCACAAGCTAAGTCTATGTTCGTCACCAATACCGTACATACTATAATAGACGTATAAAGAGGAACTGGGTTATAAAGAGAAGACATGTGCAGTACTAAAGAACCCACTGTAAGACAGCTTAAAGAGACGTAAACAAAAATACACCTAGACCAAGAGAGAAAAGTATCAAACAAGACGCCGTACAGCAGCGCCCTCTGGAGGACAAGGAGACACCTGTATTATAATAGAGCTAATATATGAGGCGGTCAGGTAACAAGTAGAAGGAAAAGAAATAGAAGGACCAGGAGAAACAAACAGATATAAAAATAGGTAAGGACGCAACGTTGATATATAAGAGCTAGGAAGAGGAGGTTAGGTAAGGAGGAGAAGGAAAAGAAAGACAAGGAGCAGGAGAAACGTAAACAGGTAACGGTATAAACATATATAAATGTCTATGAAAACAGAACTAAGTGAACTATATACGGTAACCTTAATATATTCCATCACCGGCAACTCAAGAGCGAATAATGGATTTAAATATTTTTATTTCTAAGCCACCTTCTCCCTCATGCTTGGCTCCCCATTAATTTGGCAAATGTAAGATCTTTCGTGGCATTTAGGGGTCGAATTTTATTTCCTGGCGAGCGGAAGCGAGCCTGCAATATAGGATGAACCGGTCATTTGTCTACCGAAAAATGCACAAATGTATATCCAAGGGGGTCTTGGGGGTATATTGTTAAGATTATTAGAGGTCTAAGGAGTAAACAAATGATAGATAATAGATATATGAATACATAAAAATCTGCCCTTAATGTATGCGCGTATAAATCAGTACACACAGTAAGCGTATAAATCAGTACACACAGTAAGCGTATACATCAGTACACACAGTAAGCGTATAAATCAGTACACACAGTAAGCGTATAAATCAGTACACACAGTAAGCGTATACATCAGTACACACAGTAAGCGTATACATCAGTACACACAGTAAGCGAACACAGTACCGGTACGTCTCTCAACTGACGACTGTGTTTGTATATTATATCACTACATGGTCCCGGAATCCGAGTCAAAGGCAAGTTATACAATAATTACTGGATGACACTAACAGTTCTCAATACTGCATCCGGTAAGCAACTATTGCAGAGGCGGTTAACTTACAATAAAACAACAGCATAAATAAATCAAAGCTTACTGGCTTCGCTTAAAGGAATGTCAAACTATAATATAATCCGCGGTCAAAAAAATTCTTGTGTGACCTGTTTAACATCTAAGAATGGAAGAAATTAAACATGAAATATACATACAGTGGGAGGCAGGAGAAATAAGAGGAACAGTGATAGTAAAAATGAGAGGAACAAATAGATAGAAAGAAACAGAATATATAAACACATCGCTGAAGAAAATCAACATTGTCAATTCCAGACAAATATTTCCTTCAAACAAATGAGAAGGCTAATTTAGAGGAAGGCTAGATTAGAATATAAACAAATATAAAGGGAAGTAAATCGGAAGTAAGACAGAATACAGGACAACGAAACATTAAAAGGAAAAATAAACATTGCGAAAAAGAATCAACGCAGGAGGAGAGGGTGAAAACGATATTAGGTGAAGAAAAAGAGCCACACTGCAACACATGAAACCAGGGCACGGAAATAGAAGACGAAAGACCCACTATACAAAAGGGGACGAAGCGGGAAGAGAAACATAAGACGAAGAGAACGAGGAGACAGATTGCCAGACATGTCACACCAGGAAGAGAAAGGGGAGAACATGCCACTGTTTCAATGTAATACAGCAATTTGGACTAAAAGGAATAGAAAAGCTGGAGAGAAATGCGGCGGTAAATTCGTCTAAGGAGAGAAGAGTCTGGTGTGTACCGTAATTTATCATCATCAACATCATCATCATCAGCCTGAGTTAGTCCACTGCAGTACAAAGGCCACTCTAACGTTTCCGCTCTAACCGATCAGATGTTAGTTTGTTCCATACTACCCCAATAAAGTCTCGTATTTCATCCCTTCATATGGTTCTTTGTTCACCCCTTCCTTCTAGCTCCATAACTAGGTTCCCGTTGTGTTGCTCCATTAGTCCATCTGTTATCATCTTTTCGAAAATATACGACCTGCCCAGGACCATTTCCTCTTTTTAAATAGTAATCTTCTACATTTGCTTGTTCATTTCTTCAAGAGACTCTCTTCTTGTCTATACAAGTTATGTCTAACATTAACATTATCATCTCCATTCCTCTTTGGGCACTAGACACTGTATTTTATTCCAAGTTTCTGAGCCACAAAATAGTACAAGGAAGTCGTATACTTTTCTTTTTAAAGGAAAGGGTAGCTTGCTATTCATTTCAAGGATATGTTCAATAGCTTTATCACCTTAGAATGTGCATTTATGTATGGTATATACATAAATATTTATATTTCATTATTGTTTACAAATTAATTTCAATTTTGTGATATTTATTATAGACTTAATATTAATTACCGGTACGGTACTGGTAATTATACAACATACCTCATCACTGAAGATTTGTTGTAATATACTTCATTAATTAATACAGATGTGAGAGAGTGGGAGTGTGGAATGGGTGTGTGTGCTGGAGTGAGTGAGGGAGCAGCGAGAGAAGGTGCGTGTTTGTTTGTAAGTAACAAGTGGAAGGAGTGTGTAAGAGAATATGGTTTGTGGGTTCAAGGATTGTGTGGGTGAGAATGAAACGTGGGTGATTGTGTGTGTGTATGCTCCGACAGAGGATAAACTTGTAAGAGAGAAAGAGGAGTTCTGGGTGAATGTGGAGGCGTGCTTGGATAAGTTTGACAAGAACGAAAGAATATTTCTGATTGGGGATATGAATGGTAAGGTGGGTAATAGGAAAGTTGTTGAAGTGGTGGGAGGGTGGGGGGTACCGTCAGAGGTGAATGGGAATGGTAGTGCACTTGTGGACGTATGTATGGGGAGGAGGTTGTGGATAGCCAACACCTTCTTCCGACACAGAATGATACACAGGTACACATGGAAAGTGGTGTCGACGATGATGGATAAGACAGTGGTGGAACGAAAGTCACTGATTGATTATATATGTGTGGATGAAAGAATGATGACATCTGTGATGGATGCTAGGGTGTATAGGGGTATTGGAGGGGGTCTGTCTGATCATTATGTAGTAGTAGCTAAGGTTGGGATACAAAAGAAGTGCGTGAGGAGAGCTGGAGGGGGGCGAGAGGAAGGTGGAATGGTGAAAAGGGTGGAGAGGCTACAGGAGGAGGAGATCAGGGAAGAGTACAGGAGAGCAGTAGAAAGACGACTAGGTGGGTTCGACCTGGAAGATATGGAGGAAGTGGAGGAGATAAGCAAGGTGTTTAACCCTTTCACGCTTAAGATGCAATTTTGAGCCTATTAGGGATACTTTAAAGCCTTTGTTACCATCAGGGGTATTTAGAAACCTTTAGTTTAGTTACTTCAACCTCTGCAGTTGTCTTTTGGTTAGCTGTGGGCAGAAACTAATTTTGGAGAGATAATTATAAGAGTGAGAGAACTCTATTTCTTATTGCTAATCTGGCAACCTCTGCATCATAAAAGCGTGAAAGAGTTAAGGAAGAGATCTGTGCAGCATGTGAGGAGGTGTGTGGAGTGAGGAGAAGAGGGAGGGGAGTGAAAGGTACAGCATGGTGGACAGAAGATGTAAAATAGCTGTGGAAGACAAGAAGAAAGTGTATAGAGAGTGGTTGGGTAGTAGAGGGAATGAATATTTGGAGAGGCAGAAACGAGCGAGGTACGTGGAGAGAAAGAGAGGGGTGAAGAGAGTAGTGAAGGAAAGTAAGAGAAGAGTAGATGAGGAAATTGGAAGGAATCTGAGTGTAAAATGGAGGGATTGTAAGAAACTGTTCTGGAAAGAAGTCAAGAAAGTTAGGGAAGGTAGCAAGGGAAATAGTAAGGGTGTGAAAAATAAGCATGGGAGAATGCTAGCCGAGAAGCAAGAGAGAGTCGAAAGATGGAGGGAGTACTTCAATGAGTTGTTAAATGTAAGGATTGAAGAGCCAGCAAACATAGCTGGATATGGTATGGGAGGGAGAAGAGGAGAAGTAGTGGAGGAGGAGGTGGGGATCAGGAGGTCAGAAGTGTGGGAAGCTATGAAAAGAGTGAAGTTGGGGAAAGCACCACAAACAGATGGAGTGTGTGGGGAAATGTTGAGGTATGGTGGTGAGATAGTGATCGAATGGGTATGGAAAATGTGCAAACTAGCATGGGAGAAGGGGAATGCACCCGATGACTGGAAGACTGGCATAATAGTCCCCCTATAAAAGGGCAAAGGGGAAAGAGGAGTGTGTGGTAACCACCAAGGAATATGTCTTTTAAGCGTAGTAGGGAAGGTGTACAGTAGGGTAGTGATTGAGAGAGTGAGAGTGAGAAGGGAGAAATGGATAGGCGACGAGCAGGGAGGTTTTAGGAAGGGAAGAGGATGTGTAGATCAGATTTTGACCCTGAATTGTGTTGTGGAGAAATATCTGGAGTAGCAACACAAGGTGTATGTTGCCTTTATGGACTTGGAGAAGGCCTATGACAGAGTGGATAGAGAAGGCATGTGGAAAGTACTTAGAATATACGGAGTAGATGGCAATTTGCTGAAAGCAGTGAAGAGCATGTATGAGGGTGCAAAGGCGGCAGTACGTGCGGAGAATGAGCAGAGCGAGTTCTTTGACCTGAGTGTTGGTTGAAATGTCCCTGTGGTTGTTTACTGTATATATGGATGGAGTCATGAAAGAAATACTAGGAAGAGCAGTGGATGTTGGTGTATCGCTGAAAAGGGAGGGAAATGAGTGGAAGCTGCCTATACTGCTGTTTGCGGATAATACAGTTCTGATGAGCGATAATGAATGGGAGTTGCAGGGTCTGGTAAATGAGTTTGTAACAGTGTGCGAAAAATGGAATTTGAAGGCAAATGCTGGGAAGAGCAAGGTTATGGTCTTTGAAAGGGGTAAAATCACAGAGTGTGAGGTGAAGTTGAACAGTCAGGCTATCATCTATGGAGATCGTCAGCTCTTTTAAGTATCTGGGCAGTGTGTTGAGTAAAGATGGGACTGTGGATGAAGAAGTGCGGGAGAGGGTGCAACAGGGGAAGAGGGTTGTAGGAACGTTGAAAGCAGTAACAAGAAATAGAGTGGTCAGTATGGAAGTGAAGAAGTCCTTGCATGACAGTGTGGTAATCCTGACGCTAACTTACGGAAGCGAAGCATGGACGTTCGGGAAGAGACTCAGACCAAGAGTGAGAGCGGTGGAAATGAGTTACTTGAGAAATGCGTGCGGAGTTACATGGAGGGATAGACAGACGAATGAGGAAGTAAGAAGGAGGTGTGGTGTGGAGGTAAATGTGCTGGAAAGTGTGAGAAGGAACAACTTGAGATGGTTCGGCCATATGGAACGTATGGAAAGCGAGAGAATGACTAAGAGGGTTTACAAGAGCGAGGTGGAAGGACAGAGAGGGAGAGGTAGACTGAAGGAGAGGTGGAAGGATGGAGTGAGGAAGTATATGAATGAAGGCGGTGCTGGTTGGGAGAAGGGGCGTCGACTGACTGGGGACAGAGGTGCATGAGGGCGGTTCGTTCGTGGCCAATCCTTCGGGGATCACGGCGTCAGGCAATAGATAGATAGATTAATTAATAGATGATAAAAGCAATAAGGTATACAGTTATTTTCTTGCAACAAGGCGATTGGAGTAGATATATACTATTAATGCACAGTTCGATGTCCTGTCGTTTTGAAGATTATATATTTAGTGTGTCATGAAACAAGCTATAGTCAATTGCTCATGTTCGATTTTATGATTATAAGGAGTCTGTGACTGAAATGACAGGTCTGAAGACAAGCCATCCAAGAGACAGTTGCAGAATAGCCAGTCTGCAACTCCAAGACCCTATAAAGACAAGAGAGCAACAGGAGAAGACAAGAGAAAATATAAGAGCCACCCTTGTTTTCTCATGCTCTGGCCAAAGGACAAATACCCAAGTGACCCCTGTTTTCCCGTTATCTACGACGAGCCACAGGTATGGGAAGTCCGCCCAACTCATTAGCCACCTGCTCGGGTGACGCCCCCTTACAGCCCTATGCCAAGCACAGCGCAGCATGTCCTCAGCTCCCGGATATGGAATCCACGGAAGAAATGGTTATGCAAATAAAACATCAACGATCTGAAGTCTACCGATATAAATGGATATAGACGAGAGGACACATTGTGGCGGGTCGGGAGATCCAATAAACCTCGACCAAGAATAACTATTAGGCGAGCTACAGCAATGTTTGTTTAGGAATGTAGCTCAGGGACGTTTCCGTACACATCCCATTTCTCCATTATTAGACGGAATAACTAGGCCTTAAGTAAGTAATAAACTACCTAGTATATACAGTATATATATCCATGTAAACAGCCACTATGTATACCTACGATAAGTAATTACCTTACAACTTCATCACAACCATTTCCCCATGTCCCTCTGAGTTTGAAACCCTGTACACGAGAGTCAAGGAAAAAGCTGCACATTATCTCAAGAAAATTGTAGGGAAGTATGCAAACTACACGACCAATACTATTCAACCCCTACCCAGGAACCGAGTAGCTAATTTACAGTGTAGCTTGTACCAGCCTGCCCCTGCCCTGCCCGGAGAGTGTGCTTACCTGAAATGCTGCTCGACGACGCCCTACACCCCGGAAGTGCTGCTGGACGTCGCCCTACCCAAGATACATAGACTAACAGGTATGTTCACTTTGGCCCAAATATTCGTCCCGCGCGCGCCGGACATCACTAGGTGATTTTTCAGTAGGGTTCACCAGGTGAGGAGCGGTCAGTCCCGTCCCGACCTCTGGCCAGTTCAGGTCAAGGCTTGGGTCCCGGTCCAGTGAACCCACTCCAGCCATTAGACTTAGATCTCCATGCTGCCTCCAGATTTACTGACAACCTTTCAAATAGCTTACTTTGCTTTTATTTCCAATATGCCCTATTGTGCTATTGCTGGATGCAATTCCAATAATAGCAATAAAAATGTCCCGCATCTACAGTTTCACCGCTTCCCCCCCAATAAAGAAATGCAGAAACAGTGGATTGCTCTTTGCAACCCCAAAAAAACTATTAATGTCAAGACTGCACGGGTCTGCAGTTTGCATTTTAACCGTAGGTTACATCATACAAGAGACACCTTATGTATGAATTATTAAATAAACCAGTCCCCAATCGTCTGATTGTATTGATGGATGAAATTCGTCTTAAGCTTAATAATATCGTCTAAATTTGGCTACAATAAAATATAGCACACGTTGCTGATACTCAAGGGTTAATATAGCACACATTGCTGATACTCAAGGGTTAATATAGCACACGTTGCTGATACTCAAGGGTTAATATAGCACACGTTGCTGATACTCAAGGGTTAATATAGCACACGTTGCTGATACTCAAGGGTAAATATAGCACACGTTGCTGATACTCAAGGGTTAATATAGCACACGTTGCTGATACTCCAGGGTTAATATAGCACACGTTGCTGATACTCCAGGGTTAATATAGCACACGTTGCTAATACTCCAGGGTTAATATAGCACACGTTGCTGATACTCAAGGGTTAATATAGCACACGTTGCTGATACTCAAGGGTTAATATAGCACACGTTGCTGATACTCAAGGGTTAATATAGCACACGTTGCTGATACTCAAGGGTTAATATAGCACACGTTGCTGATACTCAAGGGTTAATATAGCACACGTTGCTGATACTCAAGGGTTAATATAGCACACGTTGCTGATACTCAAGGGTTAATATAGCACACGTTGCTGATACTCAAGGGTTAATATAGCACACGTTGCTGATACTCAAGGGTTAATATAGCACACGTTGCTGATACTCAAGGGTTAATATAGCACACGTTGCTGATACTCAAGGGTTAATATAGCACACGTTGCTGATACTCAAGGGTTAATATAGCACACGTTGCTGATACTCAAGGGTTAATATAGCACACGTTGCTGATACTCAAGGGTTAATATAGCACACGTTGCTGATACTCAAGGGTTAATATAGCACACGTTGCTGATACTCAAGGGTTAATATAGCACACGTTGCTGATACTCAAGGGTTAATATAGCACACGTTGCTGATACTCAAGGGTTAATTCTACAGTATAGTCAAGCGGTGTGGCAAACAAAGTTGGACTATGGGTAAACCCCCCCCCCCCCATTTCCCATGGACATTCCCCTGGGTATAGGTGCGACATTCCTTGGCTAGTTAAAAGTTCACCGGTACATATAAATGGCGCTGATAAGCCTCCCTCTCACCCAACCCCTCAGGCAGTAGATATTTTTGTTTTTACTTTAACTTAAGTAACTTTCTATGTGGGTACTTTTACTTTTAGCTGAGTAACCTTTCAAGTACATACTTTTACTTGAACTTGAGTAAAATTATTCGGTACTTTGTACAACCCTGATTAATAGATATATATATATTTATAGGTGTGTGCGTGTGTGTGTGTGTGTGTGTGTGTGTGTGTGTGTGTGTGTGTGTGTGTGTGTGTATGAGCGATTACAAGATACACAACTGGTACTATTTGTAAAGCAAAATCATGTTCACACAGAGGGTTCTGATGTTGCAAGTCAAAAGACAGATGTACTTACTCTAGTTGTACTTACTCTAGTTGTATTGCGGGAGTGAGCTTGCTCGTTATTTCCCGCCTCCTATATGTGTAGGTGTTATATGTATCGTTGGAATGGCTGTGGATGTGTGTGTAGTCTGTATTTTTAGCCAATTGGCGACATCGGAAACGAAGGCTTAGGGTGGATCTGTATGGTACCATTCTCACTATAGACGGTACCGTCTCGCCCGAAGGCTTAGGTAGCCATCAGCTTAGGTGAACCATATGATACCCATCTCGCCTTGTACCAATTTTGCCAACCCCAGATGGGACGTCACAACGTCGTCCACTTATTCCAGGTACCTATTTACAGCTAGGTGAACTGAGGCTAACACATGAAAGGAGACAAGCCCAATTTGTCTCCGCCCGGCCGGGGGATTGAACCCCCAACCCCTCGTGTGAGAGACGAGAGCGCTACCTACTAGGCTACGGGCTGTGTGTGTGTGTGTGTGTGTATGAGCGACTACAAGATACACTACCGGTACTATTTGTAAAGCAAAATCATGTTCACACAGAGGGTTCTGATGTTGCCAGTCAAAAGACAGGTGTGTGTGTGTGTGTGTGTGTATGAGCGACTACAAGATACACTACCGGTACTATTTGTAAAGCAAAATCATGTTCACACAGAGGGTTCTGATGTTGCCAGTCAAAAGACAGGTGTGTGTGTGTGTGTGTGTGTGTGTGTATGAGCGACTACAAGATACACTACCGGTACTATTTGTAAAGCAAAATCATGTTCACACAGAGGGTTCTGATGTTGCCAGTCAAAAGACAGGGGTGTGTGTGTGTGTGTGTGTGTGTGTGTATGAGCGACTACAAGATGCACTACCGGTACTATTTGTAAAGCAAAATCATGCATAAATACACAGTAATAACAAAGGACAAATAATAATAATAATAATAATAATAATAATAATAATAATAATAATACAAATGTTAGCATACAGGATTATTGAATATGAGTTTATTTTTGTTTACCTTCTACTCTCCATTTTCTTTCATATCCCCAAGATTTAAGGATATCAGTCTTGGGTATAAATACCCCATTTTCCAACTGGAGAACACCTACTGACGTCACTGACCTGCGCACCAGGCGGGAGTGAACATACCTGTTAGTCTATGTATCTTGGCCCTACCCCCCTGAAGTGCTGCTCGGGTGACGCCCTACACCCCAGAAGTGCTGAACCTCGGACCTACGACCTACGTTGGCCAGACCTGCACTCTCTTCCCCTGCCCTCCAAATATTCCCTAAGTGTTCTGTGTATTTTCGTTGTGTTATTGTTGTCAAGGTAAATTAAGATATGTGACCCGTGTTGTGCTAATTATCTCTGAGAGCTGTGCCCAATATCCTTAATTGCGTACCTGTGTTAATTCTTCTGAAACCTACATACTCTCTGTGTTAAAACTGTGTATAAGTTTTAAACCTGTCATTTGATTTATTGCTTACCGAACGTCTTACGCATACGTTATATAGTTGTGTTCAATTATTCATTTTTGCCACACGCTCGCAGATCATTTTATGTGTATTCTGTTATGTATTTTGTGAGTTGAGGTCGAAGTGTATTTCGTGATTTGATTTCCCTTCCTAATTGATTCTACCTAGAACCTACGCCCAATTTTATAACGAATTTACTCACACATACATAATTTCTATCCCCAGAATTATCCCTGTGAAAACCTATCTCCCCCAGTTTCCTTGATTACGTTCGATTACATCACCTTTGTAATTATTTGATGAATTCATATTTATGTTCATTTGATTACTGATGTAAGTAATTCTGATTCTTCATGCTTAGGAATTCCAGCATTGCATAGATTCTGTTACTTAATTCCACACCACTTACCATACACCTATTATTCTAGTGTATGTTTATTGCAAGACTGTTAATTCATTCAAACCTCTTAAGAATACTGATATTAGTATTTCTTTAGCATAACTTCGTCGTATGCGCCCTCATTTCTTTTGTTAATTAATATCTTATTAATTATCCTTTTACGCTAGTAATCCTAAGCATTTCCAGAGCATTTATTGACTAACTTCATTTAGTTATTTATAATTTGTTCTCTAGTGTAAGCAATTAGAGTTATTCTATAATTCATAATTTATAATTATACGCCCTCTTTATATCTGAATTCCTCGGCTCGTTTCGTTATTCTTACATACGATCGTTGACGTGAATATAAGATATTCATTGGAAATTACATTAATTATTCTTCAAACTTAATCTTGTGTACATTAAATTAAATCATAGTTTGCCCCCAATTATTATGTTCTATCCAACAACCAACTCTACTCCTAAAATCGATTAATGAAATATTACAAACACATGTGGCAGTCCGTGGATTCGAACCCAGGACGCTCACACCGAATATCAACACCTTATGCATTACACCACGAAGGCAGTTAAAGAATGGTGGACACTGCCTACGATTTATTATGCAACTTCGAATCCTGCATATCAATCTAAGCATGTACACACATCCCAACTGCAACTCACGTAGGCTATGCATATGTGAATGGAAAGAGCAATTAATGGGGCCTTAACCACTAGGGAAGGCCTCTCGATAAATTACCCCTGAACCAATATCAATTATTATGTTCTGTCCAACAACCAACTCTACTCCTAAAATCGAATAATGAAATATTACAAACACATGTGGCAGTCCGTGGATTCGAACCCAGGATGCTCACACCGAATATCAACACCTTATGCATTACACCACGAAGGCAGTTAAAGAATGGTGGACACTGCCTACAATTTATTATGCAACTTCGAATCCTGCATATCAATCTAAGCATGTACATTGTACACACATCCCAACTGCAACTCACGTAGGCTATGCATATGTGAATGGAAAGAGCAATTAATGGGGCCTTAACCACTAGGGAAGGCCTCGCGATAAATTACTCCTGAACCAATATCAATTATTATGTTCTATCCAACAACCAACTCTACTCCTAAAATCGATTAATGAAATATTACAAACACATGTGGCAGTCCGTGGATTCGAACCCAGGACGCTCACAGCGAATATCAACACCTTTTGCATTACACCATGAAGGCAGTTATTTTTTCAGAGTAATATTATTGATACTACATTTCTAGTTACATTAACTTTGAATTTAATTCCCACCACCACAGTCTAGTACATGACCTGACCTCCACTGTTTAAGTAGGAAGGTCACTTGAGAATACCGCGACTACCTTTAGTGCGACCCTCAGCCGTGTGACTCACCTAGCCTACCTGGGTGTTTATTTTGTTCTCAATTCCCCCCGTGTCTCTGATATTGAGACTGTATTTTGTTTCTTTGTTTGTTTCTCATTCACGTAAGACACTCGACTCATTTCGATTGTTAATATTACTGGCGATTATTTCTATGTTCATGTTTCACTTTTGTTGCCATTTGATTAACTGAGATTATTAACCACATTTGTTTATGATTTATTCTTGTAAGATTCTCAGCATATATGTACCCTATTCTTTCCGTGTTATTATTGTTATTTGCTTCAGACAAGAAACCATCCCCGACTACGAATCTATATTCGAGAGTTGGAAATAGAAATGATTATGTTGAGACGATCTATGACTCCTCAAGATAGACGTTACTCGAATTAATATACCATTTATATGTTCCATGTGTGTTGTCATTGAGTTCTGCATGATCCCGATTGAATACCTATTTTGTGCTAGTAAGAGTGTGTTCGGTGTGACCCTGTCGGGCTATATTAAGGTCTATAAGTCCATAATTGGATTTTTGTGGAGACTATATCACGAGTTGTAAATATTACAACCCGACATAACAGTGACATTTGAGGATCTTCAATCCCTCAATTCAGGTGTGTGTGTGTGTATGCGTGGTTGTATATTTATTTATTTATTTATTTATTTTATTTATTTATATATAAAAAATTTAATTCTTCTTTATATATGTTGATGTAGCCTACCTGTTGGCTTATATATTGCTTCAAAAGCTTAAACAAATCTTATAGTAGCCACTCACCATGCTGTATATTTCCTGCAACCCTTCTCACTCACCTGCAAACAAAAACAATACAATTATTATAATTTTATTATAATTAAAATTTAGAAGAAACAATATAGAATGGTTGGTTCCTTACATGTGTTCACTTTAAATGTTGCTACTGTACGGTAATACTGATTACTATCCTTACCGTATCTTCAATTATCTACTGTAGTAGACATTTTATATAATTTCTTTAATTTTTTCATCAATGTTCAGCTTGTTCTCCCACTGTGTTCATCTGTTTGTTAAGGAACATTGGGCAGCTTGCATCCGGCTCATACATTACCGTAGGTCACATGTACAGTTTGCCGCACATATTCCATATCTCAACCATCCCAGCAAATCGTAACTTGGCAGCGATGCACCCACCTCCTCAACCTGTGACGCCTGCCAGCGTTGGCAGAATCGCCTCTCGTTAGCCACTAGCGCTCGCCAGGGCAGTGAAATGGGCTACAGTTATCAGAGAATGTTGTTCTTTCTTTCATAGTACTTGCATTGTTACAGACAGTCCAGTGGTGGTCTTTATTTTCGTCTGTGACAACGGGAAGTATTTTATATCATGAGTAGAATATAAGTTGCATTGTAGTGTGAAGTTGAGAGAGAGAGAGAGAGCGGGCAGCGAGGGGGTAGTGAGTGTTGCCTCCCTCCTACTTCCTCATCGCTCGGAGGAGTTTCCTGCCCGCGCGGGCTTTCTCTCGTCTTTGATTGGCTGGTGGTTCTTGGCGCGTCCTAGGGGCCTGCTGCCTTGTGACGTATCGGCCTGTGATTGGCCGACCATCATGCCTTTGTGGGATCCTGAGGGTCCCGAGGAGCTTTCCTCCTCAGAGCAGGCTAGGGACGCACATGACTAACATCCTTTTTACAACTGTCCCCCATATTTCCACCATTCTGATACTGTCTCTCTCACTCAACTTCCTTTCTTTCATTCCTCTAATCTTTTAACGTCACAGCACTCCCTTTGGGTTCTGTACATGATTTCATATCGGCCCATCGTATTGTGTGCGTCGCTCTCATATATATTTCCATGTATTAGAATAGGCTATAAGGGTTCTTAGTCTATGGAGGTTTGATGACTCTGTGTGTGTCTCCCTCAGTGTCCTTAGTTTATGGAGGTTTGATGACTCTTTGTGTGTGTCTCCCTCATTATCATTAGTGCTCTGCTGGGTTATTTAATGCTAAACTGGGATGAGGTTTCTGTTGTCGTTGTCACCGATGTGTGTACGATTTGCTTATACCTACACGACTTCGACGGTTTCTGTGGTAGCCTAGGTTGTCTTTTTGGTTGTGTCTTTTGCGAGTGCAGCATTGTGTTGTAAGAGGGATTAGCCTACTACCTTATAACACAGTGCTGCCTGTTTGCTTGACTTTAGAGGGATCACCAGGGTAGAACCAGATACTTGAGATCTGGATCTACCAAGAGAGCATCCCCGTCATTAACGTAACTTTAATCATACCGCCTTAAGGACAACGCTAGGCTATGAGCCTGTTTTGCTCAGCCACAGTTTCCTAACCTTGATATCCCAGCTAGACTTTATTCGCCGAGCAGACACTAGTTAGGACATCAGCTCATTTTGTTATGTATGCATTATTATTCACAGTATTTATTAGTCTAGGTTGTTGTTGAGTTGCACAACCATAGCAGACTGTTTCGTTGATGAGGAAGTACTTCTTTTAGTGTCGAGCATTACTGCCGTTGCACATTTATAGCATTCCCGTGTCAGTTAACATTATATGTCCTACCTTTTAGTGTAGTCAGTCTACACGTGTGGTGTCCTGCCTCCTGCCTTTATATAATTTAAGATACGAGCATCTTATGAGCATCAGACTTTCTTCAGAAGTTTCCAGGTCTATGTTGTAGGACTATACTTCACTTTCTTTCAGATAGGAGTGAAGAGTTTATTGTTGTTTAGAGTAACTGTATTGAAGCATCTTTTTATTGTATTAAATCTTGCAGTGATTTAATTGATCTTTCCATAGCTTCCCTTGTATGCATTTTAACGTAACTTGCATCTTGTTTGTTATCAGGCTATACCAGTGTGGGTTAGCCTGAAGTAGAGTACATTTATGCCCAGTTAAGGATACCCCGTTATCGCAGATTAACTTTGGAGGGTATAGGTGTTTTTGTTCGCCGGCATATAAGTTCGAGGGTTTGGATCTAGCGGATCGTTGTTGCATAGTGCCCTATTACTAGTCCAATCATTAAGTGCCCTTGTTTTATTCGTAGCCCCGGTCGTAACAAACCCCACTCCCTCATTCGACCTCCTACCAATAGTGGAAGGGAAGGAGGTGGAGTGAGGGGGGGGGGTTAGGGAAAGTGGGTGCAGAGCTTCCAAATCGCGACCCCAACGTAATAGAATATGTGCGGCAAACTGTACAGTCGTAGATATTGCCATATCACCAGCCTCCAAACCTTACAATGACGTTATTGGTACTGTACCACTCCAAACAGTATATTGACCCTACCACCTGTAAATGTCTTTCCCACCCACACTCTTTCTCGTTAATGGGATAACTAAAAATTTGACCACTGTCCATTACTGATCAACATTAATACATAACTGTTCCAGACGTAAGTTATCCAAAGTGGCGGTTACTTTAATTTGTCCTACTGTATATACAGCTCTATAATGGAAATTTTAAATTGTCCGTGTTCAATTCTTACTATAAGGAGAATCACTAAAACTCTAAAGCAAAGCAGCCTCAGTATGTAGCGTACCTTCCGTTGCAAACGATGATACTTTTTAAGCAATCAATATCCGCAATATCCAACTCTGGTTATTCTTGTGACCTGCCGGGTTACGGTACATGAATGCAGATACCGTACTAAAGAAACATGAATAGTATTCTGAAAAAACTGACAGACCACAGAGCGAGGAATGTAATCAGGCAACAAAGGAACCCAAATTGTCCATAATCTCCTTTTAGACACCACCGGAACAGATAAACACAACCTTTTTATTATTATTATTATTATAGGGCCTGAATTATCAATAAAGAAGACAATGTTCAGGTACCGGGTAGGCTAACTCGGGTTTTACAAAAGTGTTATTCTACTAACTTGTTCCTTGGGTTAGGGTTGATAGAGGCCAGTGTATAACTTTAAAGAAACACATCTGCATACACTCCATGTACAGTAGCTCCACCCTATAAACTCTGGTGTTCCTCAGGGCTCTGTCCTATCCCCTATTCTCTTTCTAATTTTTATAAATTATATCCTTAACTGTACCTTAATTCCCATCCATTCATACGCAGATGACTCAACCTTACACTACTCCATTAGTTTTTCAGAACGCCCCAGCCAGCAATCCCTTAACGACAAACGTAATGAAGCCATAGAACTCTTAAATTATGATCTAAATACTATCTCCAATTGGGGCAAAGAAAACCTTGTTACCTTTAATGCTTCCAAAACCCAATTTCTCCATCTATCTACCCGTCAGGATCTCCCAGCGGACTATCCCTTATTCTTCAACAATACAAAAATCAACCCTTCATCTTCTCTCAATATTCTTGGTGTCTCTTTTTCTTCTGCTCTCATTTGGAAGGACCATATTACCAGTCTTGCTAAGGCAGCCTCCCAGAAGCTGGGTGTGCTCAACTGCCTTAGGGGGTTCTTTTCCCCAGCACAGCTTCTTGCTCTGTACAGGGGCATAGTGCGTCCTTGTATTGAGTATTGTTCACATGTGTGGGGAGGTTCCTCTCACACCGCTCTCCTAGACAAAGTTGAAAGGAAGGCCTTTCGTATCATTAACTCCCGTCCACTCACCTACTCTCTGCAATCTCTCTCTCTCCGCCGCAATGTTGCATCTCTCTCGCTATTCTATCGCTACTATAATAATCAGTGTTCCTCAGAGCTTTCCCAGTGCATACCACCTCCTTTACGTAGGGCACGTGGTACCCGTCTTACAACTCAATCCCACCCCTACTCTGTGCAACTCTCTAACCCATGAGTGAAACGTTACTCTCAAACTTTCTTCTACCCAACAGCTGAGCTCAGGAACTCTCTCCCAGAATCAGTCTTTCCCTCTTCCTATGACTTAAATTGCTTCAAACTCTGTGTGTCCAGGCATTTTGGCTCGATCATCCCTTGATTTTGGCCCTGTCACTCTTTCAACTATGGGGGACGCACTCGCTATAGGCAATTCTGCCTTTTGCCTCCCTCAATCACATAGAAAAAAAATAAAAAATAAAAAAGATAGATACACAAATTAAGCACAATTTACATCTGCTTATATTACGATAAATAGCTTAACCCTTGTCTAGCAGGGGTGGACTTAAGTCGGGCTAGAGAACCAAGGACTATGTGGCGGGGCCCGACTTAAGTCTGTGTGCAATTTTTGAGCAATAATGGCTCTGAGAGAGAGAGGAGCGATGAGAGGAACGTAGCTCGGCTCATGACCGCTCGGCACGGGTCCCGCTCGACTACTGATGTTTACTCCACACACACCCACACTCACTGCCTCGCTACACAGGGAATTATGTAAGGAAATTACCTTATTTTAGGGATTTTGCACTCGTCTTGCACGATCGTTGCAAGAGAACGCGTGGTCGTAGAAGGATGGTTCTGGTGTCATTCGAAAGCTCAATTAACGCCCTTTCAGGGATACATAATTGTATTACGCTCTGGCTCTTGTTTATGCATGAAAAAGAGCACGGAAACAAGGTCGTTTACGGTAAAACCACCCGCTTGGCGGGTAGTAGAAGTTACTGACGGGCCCGCTCGTAAGGCGTTAATCAACATGTTTATGCACCATCGAATGCATTGTCAATCTGCATTGATAATATACGTAATTCTTTCAAAACCATAGAGATATTTTGTCAAATTGTTGGTAGCGGTAATTAGCTTTGCCGAAAAATATGAGAAAAATAAACATATAATTAAGGGAAAAACAACACGACGTACGTACCGTACGACGATATAGCTAATACAGAGTACGAATAGTTAAAATGGAAGCAAATATTGTGAAGCATGGAGCTGGAGTGAAGCAGACGGTAGTGTTCAAAGTTGTACGGTACGGTACAGTAGAGTACACGGGAGGCCCAGGGATCAATCCCCCACTGAGCGAGTTGTTGTTTGGCATTCACCCCAATGGCTTTCCAGCCCCTCTCTGCAATGGGGGACATCTGAGGTGCAATATACCAATGATACATTGACGATGTGAATGTTAGCACCTGGTCAGCATGATCGAGCTGATTACACTGGCTACAGACAACATTCACAACCCCAACTATTCCAACAGTACGATAACACACGCACCCCAAACACAATACACAACAATGGACGGTTGGGCTTGCAACCTTCCCCAGAAACAATCCCTCCAAACCTAAATTAATATATTTTCTACATAGTTTCCGATACAAGTGCAAATAATCCCAGAAATGTTGCCTCCCTAACCTTACCCTGGTTATATTCAGCCTAGATAATGATATATCTGTAGTGTATCTCATTTATAAGCTTATTACATTCCACTGGTGTATCTATATATCTATCTATCTATATTGCCTGACGCCGTGATCCCCGAAGGGGTGGCCACGAACGCACCGCCCCCATGCACCTCGGTCCCCAGTCAGTCGACGCCCCTTCCCCCAACCAGCACCGCCTTCGTTCATATACTTCCTCACTCCATCCTTCCACCTTTACGTTCCATATGGCCTAACCATCTCGTTGTTCCTTTTCACACTTTCCAGCACATCTACCTCCACACAACACTTCCTTCTTACTTCCTCATTCGTCTGTCTATTCCTCCATGTAACTCCGCACGCACTTCTTAAGTCATTAATTTCCACTGCTCTCACTCTTGGTCTGAGTCTCTCAACCAACGTCCATGCTTCGCTTCCGTAAATCAGTGTCGGGATTACCACTCTGTCATGCAAGGACTTCTTCACTTCCATACTGACCACCCTATTTCTTGTTACTGCTTTCAGCGTTCGTACAACCCTCTTCCCCTGTTGTACCCTCTCCTGCACTTCTTCATCCATAGTCCCATCTTTACTCAACACACTGCCCAGATACTTAAAAGAGTCGACGATCTCTATAGCCTGACCGTTCAGCTTGACCTCACACTCTGTGACTTCACCACTTTCGAAGACCATAACCTTGCTCTTCCCCGCATGTACCTTCAAATTCCGTTTTTCGCACACTGTTCCAAACTCATTTACCAGACCCTGCAACTCCCATTCATTAGCACTCATCAGAACTGTATCATCCGCAAACAGCAGTATAGGTAGCTTCCACTCAATTCCCTCCCTTTTCAGAGATACACCAACATCCACTGCTCTTGATAGTATTTCTTTCATGACTCCATCCATATATACAGTAAACAACCACTGGGACATCACACACCCCTGTTTCAAACCAACATTCAGGTCAAAGAACTCGCTCTGCTCACTCTCCACACATACTGCCACCTTTGCACCCTCATACATGCTCTTCACTGCTTTCAGCAACTTACCATTACTCCGTATATTCTAAGTACTTTCCACAAACCTTCTCTATCCACTCTGTCATAGGCCTTCTCCAAGTCCATAAAGGCAACATACACCTTTTGTTTCTTCTCCAGATATTTCTCCACAACACAATTCAGAGTAAATATCTGATCTACACATCCTCTTCCCTTCCTAAAACCTCCCTGCTCGTCACCTATCCATTTCTCCGTTCTCACTCTCACTCTCTCAATCACTACCCAACTGTATACCTTCCCTACTACGCTTAGAAGGCATATTCCTCGGTGGTTACCACACACTCCTCTCTCCCCTTTGCCCTTATATAGGGGGACTATTATGCCAGTCTTCCAGTCATCGGGTGCACTCCCCTTCTCCCATGCTGGCGTACCTGGAATAAATACGAAACATCCCTAGCTATGAGAAAGACTTCCATGAGAGCCAGAATACACCAGTACGGTACGGTACATATTATCCCACTAAAAGGGTTAAAATATAGGGTAAAATTGGTATATACGACTTTTGGTGTTCCAGGCGATGACGGATTCCAGCGACATAGCCTACATAATGACTGAGGCTCTACAGCAGTGAAGAAGCTCTACCACTGGGACCAGCCCGGGGTTATTAAATAACATACCGGGTATACTGGTTATTTTCTTCTTTTTCTTCTTATGTGGGTCGGCCGGCCGTTCCCACCTCAGCCATGCCCTTGAAACGGCTTCTTTCCTTTAGGAAAAGCTAAGAAAATAAAGGAAAGAAAGACATCAAGTAGAGAAGAAGCAAGGAAGAAATTAAGAAGATAACTCCTACCATTAGCCAGGGACAGGTGGCCATGTACGGACACATACACAGTCACCAACATGTAATATAAATACGGGGATATATAAATACAGCGATCATTCACCAAGACGCACAAAAAAAAAAAAAAAAAAAACACCAGCAGATACATAATGTATCAGGCATGTATATGAACACAAACACAGCTTAACAAATACACTTTAATTATAACATACTACAATAAAAATATACCGTATGGTTTAACAAAATACACTGACACACACGCACACACACACACCAGCACCGGGACATATAATTACAGAGGTGATATCAGTCAAAGTTTAGTTATGCTTGGCAGCGTTAAGAGGAGGGGATGGTTGGTTTTCCTGGCCCTCCTTTTCGCTCATGGATAGCACCATTAGTTTTCAAATTTTAAGACATTCGAGCCATTAGTTTGCCGATTTTAAGACCTTTCACCCCATATTTTTGTTAATAGTAAGACCTTTCGTGCCATTTAAGTGTCCATTTTAAACTGGCGAGCGATAGCGAGCCTATAATTTAGGAGGAACCGGCCTTCGGCCAGGATTTGTTTTTACCTAAAATACACAAATTTATCTTGAAGGATATTCATGGGGATGTTTTATCAAGCTTGATGGAGGTCTAGGGAGGAAAGTAAAAAATATATAAATATATGGATCAATAAATATACCCTCCCCCCTTAACAGTGATGATGTGTGATAATATGTGTAACTCTTCCCTACTGCCGGGTATTAGTCCGGATTACTGAGAGCCTCCCTCAGTCACAACATCCCCCTTAACAGTGATGATGTGTGATACTATGTGTAACTCTTCCCTACTGCTGGGTAATAGTCCGGGTTATTGAGAGCCTCCCTCAGTCACAACATCCACCTTAACAGTGATGATGTGTGATAATATGTGTAACTCTTCCCTACTGCTGGGTAATAGTCCGGGTTATTGAGAGCCTCCCTCAGTCACAACATCCCCCTTAACAGTGATGATGTGTGATAATATGTGTAACTCTTCCCTACTGCTGGGTAATAGTCCGGGTTATTGAGAGCCTCCCTCAGTCACAACATCCCCCTTAACAGTGATGATGTGTGATAATATGTGTAACTCTTCCCTACTGCTGGGTAATAGTCCGGGTTATTGAGAGCCTCCCTCAGTCACAACATCCCCCTTAACAGTGATGATGTGTGATAATATGTGTAACTCTTCCCTACTGCTGGGTAATAGTCCGGGTTATTGAGAGCCTCCCTCAGTCACAACATCCCCCTTAACAGTGATGATGTGTGATAATATGTGTAACTCTTCCCTACTGCTGGGTAATAGTCCGGGTTATTGAGAGCCTCCCTCAGTCACAACATCCCCCTTAACAGTGATGATGTGTGATAATATGTGTAACTCTTCCCTACTGCTGGGTAATAGTCCGGGTTATTGAGAGCCTCCCTCAGTCACAACATCCCCCTTAACAGTGATGATGTGTGATAATATGTGTAACTCTTCCCTACTGCTGGGTAATAGTCCGGATTACTGAGAGCCTCCCTCAGTCACAACATCCCCCTTAACAGTGATGATGTGTGATAATATGTGTAACTCTTCCCTACTGCCGGGTATTAGACCGTATTACTGAGAGCCTCCCTCAGTCACAACATCCACCTTAACAGTGATGATGTGTGATAATATGTGTAACTCTTCCCTACTGCTGGGTAATAGTCCGTATTACTGAGAGCCTCCCTCAGTCACAACATCCCCCTTAACAGTGATGATGTGTGATAATATGTGTAACTCTTCCCTACTGCTGGGTAATAGTCCGGGTTATTGAGAGCCTCCCTCAGTCACAACATCCCCCTTAACAGTGATGATGTGTGATAATATGTGTGTAACTCTTCCCTACTGCTGGGTAATAGTCCGGGTTATTGAGAGCCTCCCTCAGTCACAACATCCCCCTTAACAGTGATGATGTGTGATAATATGTGTAACTCTTCCCTACTGCTGGGTAATAGTCCGGGTTATTGAGAGCCTCCCTCAGTCACAACATCCCCCTTAACAGTGATGATGTGTGATAATATGTGTAACTCTTCCCTACTGCCGGGTATTAGACCGTATTACTGAGAGCCTCCCTCAGTCACAACATCCACCTTAACAGTGATGATGTGTGATAATATGTGTAACTCTTCCCTACTGCTGGGTAATAGTCCGTATTACTGAGAGCCTCCCTCAGTCACAACATCCCCCTTAACAGTGATGATGTGTGATAATATGTGTAACTCTTCCCTACTGCTGGGTAATAGTCCGGGTTATTGAGAGCCTCCCTCAGTCACAACATCCCCCTTAACAGTGATGATGTGTGATAATATGTGTAACTCTTCCCTACTGCCGGGTATTAGACCGTATTACTGAGAGCCTCCCTCAGCCACAACATCCACCTTAACAGTGATGATGTGTGATAATATGTGTAACTCTTCCCTACTGCTGGGTAATAGTCCGCATTACTGAGAGCCTCCCTCAGTCACAACATCCCCCTTAACAGTGATGATGTGTGATAATATGTGTAACTCTTCCCTACTGCTGGGTAATAGTCCGGGTTATTGAGAGCCTCCCTCAGTCACAACATCCCCCTTAACAGTGATGATGTGTGATAATATGTGTAACTCTTCCCTACTGCTGGGTAATAGTCCGGGTTATTGAGAGCCTCCCTCAGTCACAACATCCCCCTTAACAGTGATGATGTGTGATAATATGTGTAACTCTTCCCTACTGCTGGGTAATAGTCCGGGTTATTGAGAGCCTCCCTCAGTCACAACATCCCCCTTAACAGTGATGATGTGTGATAATATGTGTAACTCTTCCCTACTGCTGGGTAATAGTCCGGGTTATTGAGAGCCTCCCTCAGTCACAACATCCCCCTTAACAGTGATGATGTGTGATAATATGTGTAACTCTTCCCTACTGCTGGGTAATAGTCCGGGTTATTGAGAGCCTCCCTCAGTCACAACATCCCCCTTAACAGTGATGATGTGTGATAATATGTGTAACTCTTCCCTACTGCTGGGTAATAGTCCGGGTTATTGAGAGCCTCCCTCAGTCACAACATCCCCCTTAACAGTGATGATGTGTGATAATATGTGTAACTCTTCCCTACTGCTGGGTAATAGTCCGGGTTATTGAGAGCCTCCCTCAGTCACAACATCCCCCTTAACAGTGATGATGTGTGATAATATGTGTAACTCTTCCCTACTGCTGGGTAATAGTCCGGGTTATTGAGAGGCTCCCTCAGCCACAACATCCCCCTTAACAGTGATGATGTGTGATAATATGTGTAACTCTTCCCTACTGCTGGGTAATTGTCCGGGTTATTGAGAGCCTCCCTCAGTCACAACATCCCCCTTAACAGTGATGATGTGTGATAATATGTGTAACTCTTCCCTACTGCTGGGTAATAGTCCGGGTTATTGAGAGCCTCCCTCAGTCACAACATCCCCCTTAACAGTGATGATGTGTGATAATATGTGTAACTCTTCCCTACTGCTGGGTAATAGTCCGGGTTATTGAGAGCCTCCCTCAGTCACAACATCCCCCTTAACAGTGATGATGTGTGATAATATGTGTAACTCTTCCCTACTGCTGGGTAATAGTCCGGGTTATTGAGAGCCTCCCTCAGTCACAACATCCCCCTTAACAGTGATGATGTGTGATAATATGTGTAACTCTTCCCTACTGCTGGGTAATAGTCCGGGTTATTGAGAGCCTCCCTCAGTCACAACATCCCCCTTAACAGTGATGATGTGTGATAATATGTGTAACTCTTCCCTACTGCTGGGTAATAGTCCGGGTTATTGAGAGCCTCCCTCAGTCACAACATCCCCCTTAACAGTGATGATGTGTGATAATATGTGTAACTCTTCCCTACTGCTGGGTAATAGTCCGGGTTATTGAGAGCCTCCCTCAGTCACAACATCCCCCTTAACAGTGATGATGTGTGATAATATGTGTAACTCTTCCCTACTGCTGGGTAATAGTCCGGGTTATTGAGAGCCTCCCTCAGTCACAACATCCCCCTTAACAGTGATGATGTGTGATAATATGTGTAACTCTTCCCTACTGCTGGGTAATAGTCCGGGTTATTGAGAGCCTCCCTCAGTCACAACATCCCCCTTAACAGTGATGATGTGTGATAATATGTGTAACTCTTCCCTACTGCTGGGTAATAGTCCGGGTTATTGAGAGCCTCCCTCAGTCACAACATCCCCCTTAACAGTGATGATGTGTGATAATATGTGTAACTCTTCCCTACTGCTGGGTAATAGTCCGGGTTATTGAGAGCCTCCCTCAGTCACAACATCCCCCTTAACAGTGATGATGTGTGTGATAATATGTGTAACTCTTCCCTACTGCTGGGTAATAGTCCGGGTTATTGAGAGCCTCCCTCAGTCACAACATCCCCCCTTAACAGTGATGATGTGTGATAATATGTGTAAACTCTTCCCTACTGCTGGGTAATAGTCCCGGTTATTGAGAGCCTCCCTCAGTCACAACATCCCCCTTAACAGTGATGATGTGTGATAATATGTGTAACTCTTCCCTACTGCTGGGTAATAGTCCGGGTTATTGAGAGCCTCCCTCAGTCACAACATCCCCCTTAACAGTGATGATGTGTGATAATATGTGTAACTCTTCCCTACTGCTGGGTAATAGTCCGGGTTATTGAGAGCCTCCCTCAGTCACAACATCCCCCTTAACAGTGATGATGTGTGATAATATGTGTAACTCTTCCCTACTGCTGGGTAATAGTCCGGGTTATTGAGAGCCTCCCTCAGTCACAACATCCCCCTTAACAGTGATGATGTGTGATAATATGTGTAACTCTTCCCTACTGCTGGGTAATAGTCCGGGTTATTGAGAGCCTCCCTCAGTCACAACATCCCCCTTAACAGTGATGATGTGTGATAATATGTGTAACTCTTCCCTACTGCTGGGTAATAGTCCGGGTTATTGAGAGCCTCCCTCAGTCACAACATTAATTATAAAGCATTTCCATTAGTTTTTATCTATTTTTTTTACCGCCTACGAAGTAGGAAAGTAGTACAGGAAAATAGACAGACAGAAACAGTTAAGGATGAGTAGAGGATGCCAAACCTCACTCTGGACAGGACCAGCCCTCACCCTAAATAAGTTATCGTAACATATTTATGTGAAATATTTTGAATGATAAACGAAAATGAATCTAATGTTGGAATTGAAGCTAGTTGACCTATGTAAGCATGATACAGCGGATTACAGATTGCAACAGGGTTAAAAAAACGAAGGTAATATATACCGTACATAAGTTACAAAGTTGTAGAATACAACGACAGTTGTAGGAAGGCAACTCAACACTGCCACATGCAACTGACAAATAATACGAAGTTAAAATACTGAAGTGGAGAAAATTGAGTTACCGTGCCAAAAATGGCTAGTACCGTATAAAGCAGGTATCACACGAGAGCTTTTATAGTCAACATTCGATGATCAAAAAAAAATCTGGCAGCTTTTCAGGAATATATTGTACTGGTATCGGAAAGTAGACTGATGCTGGATGAATTTAGGTAACCGAAATATATTAAAGGTTGACCTCATAGGCTACCAGACCAGTGTTAAGGATAAATTATGAGGGAAAAAGCGCTCGTGTGATACCGGCTTAAGATAGGACTGGTGAAGTATGGAATAACACTGACGTATAAAGTGACACGGGCAAAATGGTGACTGACAGCACTGTAAATGAGACCTACAGAGATAATAACCAGAAATGAAGGAATGTCATATTGAATGACAGGAGGGAGTGAACAACATGCAGACATACCGGTACCGGTAAACTGAAGATTGGTTGGGTAAGGTAAGAGTAGAAGGGGAGGGGTGGTTGGGGGGGGGGGGGGGGTAATAATAGAGTGTACACATTCGGTAACTAATTGGTATATACTGCTGTATTACATTCAAGGAGCCATACAGTAATGAGTAAAATAAAGAGATTAAAGAGGGGAAAGCGCAAGCTAACAGATGAGTGCATCAGCATACACATTATAAGGCAGAGGTAAACATATAAGAAGACAAGACTGGTGTGAAGCGAGAGATGGGGTGAAGGTCTTGAAGGGAGATGGTTCAGACAGAAGCGTGGACAGGCATAAAGGGACCGGGGGGAAGATAAAAATACTGACACGACACGCCAAGCGGAGAGGGAAGGAGAGGAGAGGAAAGGAAAGAAAGTGTGGTAGTGAGGTGTAGGAGCAGAGTGACGAGTATGTGATGAATCATGAGTAGGACACTTCAGGGAGTAATGGCGTTGCATGGGAGGGAGGTTATGACTATGGTAGAACAATTTAGGGTACCAATACGATAGAACTAGGTACCGTACCTGTATGATGTGGAAGGTGTTAAGATAAGTACGAATAGAGGAAAACAAATTGCTAGGTACCGTACGGTACATAAGATCACATTGCAAAACATGATATTGGTATAACAGAAGACGTCTGACTTAGAGGGAAGGTACCGGTAGGCTATATTTTACGCACCGTAACCACTCGGCCATGAGCGAATAACCACTGCCCAGTGTTTTTTGAGGGAAAGACTGATTCTGGGAAAGAGTTCCACAGCTCAGCTGTTGAATAGAAGAAAGATTGAGATTAATGTTGCACTCTTGGGTTGGTGAGTTGCACAGAGTATGGGTGGGATTGTATTTGTCGAGAATCCTCGCTGGTACATATACCGTAGTTTGAATTTCCCGGGTTCACGACGGCTGGTTCCTTTTTGTTTATACGCATTACTTTATTTATCTTTGTGGATAAATATTACTGTGATTGCACCAATTATATCTTAGTTTATTTTCCCTTATTATTTAATCACGGGGGACGATATAGAACCCTTAAATATATTTTATATTGTCACGATAAAAGGGAATCTCAGACACACTTCACACAGACTTCGTCCCGCTAACAACAAACCACCAGTTGCTGCCACATAACACCAGAACTTCCCTGATATTCACCTACCGACATGTCCATCACCTAACCTACACTCTTTGCATCACAGCTAAGTTCCTTTAATACTAGAAGTACTTCATAGATGTTACTGGGACTACCACAGATAGCCTACATATACAATTTAACACGTAAGTCAACCGCCGACCGGTATCATTTTATAGCCTAGGCCAATTCATCTTTCCAGGTTTAGTTATTTAATTTATATCCGTTTCTCCTTTACCCCCTAGGAATAATACACAGGATATAATTGGTGCCGTGTGACCAGGATGCTGGGCCATCTGTTATATATTGATAAGAATTGGGGGGGTATTAAGGCCTGACTTGTCTGCCTTTGTGTAGAGCTGGGCGATCCAGTGGACAAATGTTGAGGGGCACATATGTCAGGGATTTTCCGCTGGACCGTCCAGTGCAGTGCCCAGCTTTTTTTGTTAAACAGATCATCATCTATAGACCAGGGGCAAGGGTGGACATTGTCAGGCAAACCTCAGCCTGGGTTAGATGTGCCAGGGAGCCGGAAGGTATTAGATAGGCTATTGGACCGAGCGCGTGCCTTCTTTGAGAAGAAGGACGGGGCCGAGGAGGAGCAGTCGACGCAACAGGCTAGATCTAAAGACTAGGACGACGGCTGCGGCTGTTCCTCCTTCAGAGGAGTCTTGATCCTTCTTTCTTTTTCTTTGTAATTTGTTAAAATTTAATTTAGTAAAGTAAATATTGTAAAGTAGAGTAATATGACATAGGGTAAATTTCCTTTTCTTTGATAATTTGTAAACTCACAGGGGGCACGCGATCTGCATGCTTCCATTTGCTTGGTTGCTGTCGTCATCAATGTAAGTAGGTTAGCTTAGGCTTAGAATAGATTAGAATAGGTTAGCCTACAGTGAAGATTAGTATTGTTGTTCCTTAAGCTTTAGTTACCGTAAAATTTTAAGAATGGAGGAGAAAATAAAGTCATTGCGGCGGTTCAGGGCCGCCAAGAAGGGAGGGATTACTAAGCTTGCCTCTAATCTGTCTGATTTTATAGAACATGCTGCTACACTGCATGATGTAAAGGGTGTGAAAATCACTTTAGAAAAGGCCCTAGCTGATATCGAGTCGTATAACGTAGAGTTGTATAGCTTATATTCAGATGATCAGTTAGAGGAGGAGATGGTGAAAGATATGCAGTATGTTAATCAAGTAAACAGTCAGTTAGCTGAGTTAGAGTGTGCTCTACAGACAACCACTACTGGTAGATCTCATGATAGCGCAGCAAGTAGGAAACAGAAGGGTGTTAAGCTACTCTCCCTGAAGTTGCCAGTTTTTGACGGGGATCCAACACAGTGGGTGGGTTTCTGGGAGCTCTTTGATTTTAGTGTTCACTCCCAAACAGACTTAACTGACATTCAGAAATTTACGTATCTAAAGGGATAACTTAGTGGTGAGGCTCTACAAATTGTTAGCGGATTTAGTTTGGTCGCTGCGAGTTATGAACCAGCGGTCAATATTCTAAGATATAATTATGGTCAAAAGGATCGCATCAAAGCAGCTCACATGGCGAAACTGTGTAATCTCCCACATCCTAGCCAGGAGGTCAGTGCTCTGAAAGATTTTTCCGCGTCATTTGAGTGTGCATTAGAATCATTACGCGCTATGGATGTAACAGTAAGTGAAATGTGTGCAGTACTGTTGCATAATAAACTTCCTAGTGCACTCTCTGAAGTGATTAAGCGTGAATTAAAAGACAACTGGTTGGATGTGGATGAATATGTTCGTGTGTTTAAGACTGAAGTGTGCAATCTAGAAAGTAGACATAATCCACTAGAACAGTTTGGGGCGACCGCCACAGCAGCATATGCGGTGTATAAGAAACCCGATACTAAGCAGAAGTATGGATGTAAGTTGTGTTTAAAGACAGGAAATTTTTGGGAAAAGTGTGCAAAATACAAGAACAGTCCCACCAAGGCCAATAGAGCAAGGCAGTTGAAATTGTGCATCGGGTGCCTGTCGTCAGAACATGGCAGCCAGGGGTGTACTAACCCTAAAATTAGGCAGTGCCGATTCTGCCAACAGAAACATTTTAATTATTTGTGTCCGATGCCACGCCTTGAACAAACTGGACAACCAGTAGCCCTTGAACCAACAGTGACCATGGCTGTGGCTTCGGGCCGTAATGCAGTGTTGTTGCCTACCATTCAGATTCCCTTGACCGACAGAAATGGTCATACCAGTAAAGTAAGAGCTTTCTTGGACCAATGTTCGCAACGTACCTTCATCTTGCGCTCTGCTTTATCGCAGCTTGATTACGTTAGGGTCAGTAAGGAACAGCTAAGGCTCCAGGGATTTACTGGCTCACTTGGTAGTACTGAGTATGAAATAGTAGAGTTAACCTATCATCACAGATGAAGGGTGCATAAATTGAGAGCCGTTGTGGTGGAGGAGTTACCAGTATACAAACCAGGGAGAGGATTAGAGATGGAGGAAAATGCTATCAAGGCTCGGGGTTACAAATTAGCCGATCCAGGTATCAGTGATGGAGATATGATAGGGTTACTGATTGGGGCGGACTTTTATTACCACTTTGTACATTCAGGCTATGTCAGGGAAGGAAGTATAGTTATGTTACCCACAATTTATGGTTATGCACTGCGTGGCACTTATCAGTTGGATATAGAAGAGACCCATGTAGAGTTAGTCACTGTTCTTAAGTTAGCAGTAGACCCTTTAGTGGAGATACAGGAAGATATTGGCAGGAATTCTCCAGAATTAAAGGATCTGACAGCTCTATGGGACTTGGACCATATTGGTATAAGTCCTAATGAGACTGGTAAGGGTGGGGAGAGAGTCTTAAATAGATTTTCTGAAACGGTCCATTATTCCGAAGCACAGGGACAGTATATAGTGGAACTGCCGTGGAGAGATAACATAGATAAATTACCTGATAACTTTAAGTTAGCCCTGGGCAGAATGAGAGGCTTGCAGCGTAAATTTATAAAGGATCCCAACTACTGTCAACAGTATACAAAGGTTCTGGATAATCAGAGAGAAAGGGGGTTTATTGAAAGGGTAGAAACAGGAATCAAGCTGGTCATCCCATTCACTACTTAGCTCACCATGGTATTACTAAGGATAGTGTTACTACGCCTGTACGGATAGTGTTTGACTGTTCGGCTAGGATGGACGAGAAGGCATTCAGTCTGAATGACTGTCTCCATACAGGTCCATCGCTAGTGGCTGACCTCACTCAGGTACTTCTACGCTTTAGATGCCATCAATTTGCCTGGGTGAGTGATATTGAGAAGGCATTTCGCATGGTCGGGGGGTTGAGGTGAGGAAGAAGGGATGGGGATGCTAATAGGTTTCTGTGGCCTAGTTGATCCCTTGGGATGGTTGCAAGTACTTAATTTGTCTAACGGGTTACGTGCAGTTCTTGTTCGGGGGCCACCTGTTCTCAGTTCCTCCTTAATGCTGCCATTCCCAAAAAAACACTGTCTATGAGTACAGGGAGAACAGTTGAAGTAGTTTAATAACGCTAAAAAGGTGGGTTGTATATTGATATAACTTACAGGCAGGTGATGATGTAGGGGATTTGCAAAACCACAACAATGTTGGGCCAAATGCTCCAGTTTAGAATATTTTCCCGCACCTAACCTGTTCTTTACGTGAGTGGGTCACAAATAATGAGAGTGAGTTTGCAGGAACTGTGGCACTGAAGGTTATAGCTTCCGCCAAACAAGACGGGGTGGTTCAAGGTTACTTGGAGCGTTGACGTGGCTAACTGATAAGGATTATGTGACAGGTTAATTGCCGCGGAAGGAAAGTAGCCCGTGCATTGGTTACAAAAACGCGAAGGAGGCTCTAAGGTACTAACCGCGAGTGTTTGTTTACCGATCCTCTAGGGTGTTGCTACCGGTAACCATCTGCGGCCCGCGGAGGTTTCGTACAGGACTTGTGGAGATTAGAGTGTGGGTGGGATGTAACCATTCCAGATGACATGAGCAGCTAAACTGGCAGGGTACTTTATGACGATATGATAGATAGTCACAAAGGTATCATGTTTCCCCATCAGGTCACTAATTCTAAGAGGGGTACGCTGCACCTATTTTAGTGATGCTAGCTCAGAGTATCGCATATGGCTGTTGTTAGCAGCCTATGCGGTTGGTGATGACGGTGAGTATGAGTAGGTTAGGTAATGGCCAAAGCTAAGGTGGTGCCTATTAAGTCCCTCACCGATACCTAGGATGGAGTTGACTAACTGTTCTTCTCGCAGCTCGTCTCGCCAGGTTATAAATTATTGTGAGGCCTACGAGGGGACGAGCTGAATTTATAGAGAAATGTATACCTCTGGACAGGGACAGTCAGAAAACCCTATGCTGGTTGTATAGTTATTAAAAGATTTTGCCTATATATGTTCAAAATAGCGTTGATGAGATAAAGTCATTAGTCCCAGGCGCTCATTTTCGTTTATGTGTCCACAGAGGACAACCCCAGTTGATCTAGTCACCAGAGGGATTTCACTATGTGTCCTTAGTTGCTTTCGTCGCTTTGGGTGGGGAGGGCACACATGGCGAACTCACCAAATGCTATGGACTGATCAAGGCCCAATAGGGGCGCTCAATAGGAGGGGACACCACTGTGGGTTTGGTTTGTTTGGTTAACACGATGTCACGATGGAATCCATGTCATTGCCGGCCGGTACCGGTTTGCCCCTACTGCCATATTGAATTGGGAACGGTAGGGCCTTCAGTATATGAAGTCATGGCAGTTGTAATGGCATGGGTCCTTAGGTTTATTAGGACTCTTAGAGGAGAAGACACAAAGGAACTATCAGGCACAAAAAACCTGGGCATAATTGACCGAGTTTGCCGGAATTGGAATAGAGCAGCAAGCAGCAGAGTCGGGCCATGAAGTTAAGGCTAGATCCAGAGAGAAGCTTACTCTGAGGAACACCACTATTTGTCAAAAAGGGACAGGGCACACCAAGCAATATAGTGAAGCAGTTATTGGCCTCTATATGGAGGGAGGATCATGATACGCTGTAGAAGGTAGGCTACACTTGTCAGCCTGTACATTGATAGACACCAAGTACCTATCCTTATCCCTAACTAAACATCGTATAGCCACTCCCATTCGTAAATACTGGGACAAAGTGTGGGTGTAACCATAGTGGTGGGTTAGTTTATGTTGTAAACATTACATAAGGCAAAGATGGTGGATCCCCCAAGATTAGACAGGTAGTAAAGAAGCCTTAGGGGGTATTTTGAAGTTCACAGCCCGGTGTTTTAGGTTTATT